>PITA01010440.1:0-71985 GCA_004023965.1 Spilogale gracilis
CTCCCCCCCCCCCCCGCCCCGGCGGGGCCTTGCTACTACGGCGATCGCCACCTCACACCGAAGGAATGCTGGAAGTATGCACACGTTCCCAAAAGTAGACCTCCTTCACCGCCGGAGGAGCATACATCACCCCGTGGCAGCCGTCCACCTTCTCAGGCGTTTCGTAACCGAGTAAACTGAGAGCTGGGAACAGCCCTCTATTAAGTAGCCGGCGGCGCGGAGCCTCTTTCCACTCGACCAAGGCGAGCCGTAGCAGACGCGTCCACGCGCGGGCAGCTGCGCTCCGGGGCAGTCTCCTCGGGTTCCGCCGCGTCTGCCGCTGCTCCGGGGATCCTCAGCCTCTCTGCCTCCTCGGTGGCCCCGCCGCTGCTCACCTCCCGGCAGCCGCCAGGTGCTCCTCGCGCGCAGCACCGATTGCCTGGGCGTGCGGGGTCACACCGAGCCCCGGCTTCTACGCTGCCGGGAAGCCGCTGTCGCCGCCGCTACCTCGGTCATCACCGCCTCAGGTTGGTCCGGCTTCTAGCCATTTTCCTTTACCCCATACCTCCCAAACACAACTAGGGAGACTTGTTTCTAGCCTGTTCTTAAGCCCTGAAGGGTCGCGGGCAAGAACCCTTTGTACCTGTACGAGTGGAGCTGTGCCCGAGATTTGCCGGGTTCTGTGATGCATTTTATCCTTGAGAACGAACTGTAGCTTTTCTTAAGGGCTGTGCGGGGCGGCTGTGTACCTAAGGCACCCTGTTCAATGTTTCTGTTTGTAGAGGAATTTCATCTATAGATGCCGTTGGTTTCAATGAAGGGTGCCCCAGATTCTGTGGCCACCTCGTTATCTCTTGGCCGTAGATTCGCGGGGGTGCGGTGGTGCAGCCCCGGAGATGGGAAGGTATGTTAGTGACGCACGGTGCGGAATTCTTTGGAGGGCTGGCTGAGTGCACTGTAGCTCGTCGAGGCTGCGCGGGTGTGTGTGGCATCCTCAGACAGATTCCTAGTCGACTATTCTGGCTCCTTTGCTTTTCAAAGCATCTGAGATGGTGGATTAATCCAGCTCTAGGGGACTCAGCCTTAAACAACTTTCTCAGCTTCTGGAGAAAGCTCTCCCTCCCGACCTCTTCCCGAGTGCACTGGCCGAGGCCCTACTCCGGGTCCGTGGAAATTTGAAGTAGTTGTCATCCCAAATCCTACACAGTGTAAAGATACACAGTGTAAAGATTAGAGAGCTTAGGCGCGCCGGGTTCATTTATGGAGCGGAGGTACAAACCGAGGGAGCAAAATAGGTACCCCAACTCAAGTGTCTTCAGGGAAAAGTGACCCATTAGGGACGTTCCAAGACCCCTTTCCCCTTGTCCCGCCTCAGCCTGGCTGTGTGACCTACAGTATGCTGGAGCACTGGGGAAGGATGGAGCAAAGAAGGCAATGAGCGCCAAACTCGCCCTTAGCTAACTAATGTCAAGGTGGCAGTGGGTAAAAGAGGAGGTAGGTGACTTGCAAACCCCGCGGGGTAGGAGTAAGTGTAATTTTCTTTTTGTAACTGGAATCAGGGGTTAAGGAATTGGTCTTTTCCAGCGGGTGGGGGGGGACAAGTTGGTGGAAGACCAATCGCTTAAGACCTCCCCCCGCACCCGCTCCTCCGCAACTGAGTCCTTTTCATTCATGAGGATGAAATGAGGGAATTCTCTCTGACACCTAGGGGCAGCCGCTTTCAGATATTTATGTCTGAGAATGTTCAATGAAGCATTGAGCTAAGCATTCACATAAATGTTTTGGCTAAAAGGAGGGAAAACTTTTTTGTTGTTGTTTTGTTTAAACGTATGGAATGACGGGGGTGGGGGGCTGGTAGAACTGATTGTAGGTTTGGATACCCCAACGCAGCGTGATTCATTCTTGCTTCTGGGTCAGGTAGCCAATAGGTGGCGCTCTAGACCCAGACAAAAGAGCTTCCACTATAAAGGTTTCCTTGAAGAGTTCAGGGTTTAATTAAAAAGAAGTGTTGCACAGAGCTTTTTGATTGGTCGATTGTCAGCCTTTAACTTTTCGTGAGCTCGGCTGCCAACTGAGTTGGAAATCACTGTAGCAAAGCTAAGGCCAGCTGATGGGAACAATGGGCCAGGCTCACCTCCTGCTTTTCACTGATGGTAGAAGAGGGTTAGAAATGTCAAACAGCTGTTAATTAGGAAGAAAGAAATCGCTGGAGCCCTTGAATCTTCAGAGCAGCGCCAACATTTTAATCTTGGCTTCATAAAAAGGAGCTCTGGGCAATTTGGCACGCCTGCTCATCAGACGTTTAAAATGCAATTTACACTCAGGCGGAGCAAAGATGCCCTAATAGGTTGTGCCAATAATTTGGAAGGGCATGGTTGGAGCTTGTCAGTTTCTTTTCTTAAAGAGGGTTCGACCTTTGGCTCATTTTTGGATTCCCAAGCAAGACTTCGTTTTTCCAGTGGCCTCGTCTGTTGCCTTACAATAATTTATGTACTTCGCAGTCAGCTCTCTTTTTATGTTTTGCCTCTGGCAGCTTCCCAGTTCAGTTCATTGCTAGTAGCTTTTGTCTCTGGATTCGACCTTAGAATACTTTAGAAGATTCCCTTCTGTCAACATAGATTAAGCACCTACTGTGTGCTGGAAGTCACAAGAGATGAGTAAGATTCTTTGTCTTTAAGGAATTAATAACCTAGTCAGTGAATCAGGAAAAATCAGAATAGAACATATTCTCCTGTGGAGAATATATACCTGTAATCTTTTGGAATCTTCTGGAATAAGTGAAGTGAAAATAAATTAAATGAAAATACTAATTATTACTGAGAACTTTTATAAAAAACAGACAAGAGTGTCTTCTGTCTCTTCTATGGCTTGTCCTTTTTTAAAAAAATTATGTGTCTTAGAGTTGTTTTCCTCTCATCTTGGGTAAAGGATTTATCAGATGTGAAGACAAAGCATCTAGCAGTCGGGTCCAGTTGGACCTTACATATTTCTGTATAACCCATTTCAGACCTTAAAGAATTGAATATTTGTAGGCAGAACAAAATGAAGAAAAAAAGAGAGTAAAAGAGGTTTATTATACTTTTCCAAATTACCCGGAGACCACTAAAGTACAGTTACCTAAAGAGTTCAGCAGCTAGGAAAAGCTGCCTGCCAAGTAAAATCCCCAGCTGGAAGAGACATTTAGTTGAGTCAGGGATAGAATGACCTCTGAATTAGCCATCACCAAGGCAGGATGAAGTCATGTGGGGCCTGGTAAGGCAGTCACCCCGGGATGGTAACCTCCAGGACCAACCTCCAGGAAAACAGGACCCTCTTTAAACTTGAAATCCCTCTTAGTGCCATGATTAAGCTGCAGTAGATGAACTTGACTTCCACTGCTCCACAATAGGCCCATTATACGCTAGACTGGGCCCTGTGGTTATTAAGGCAGATCTGGTCGGGTCCTGGCCCAGCTCCAGGCTCCAGTTCTAACCTGGTTCCAGGCCTGTCCCGACCGGGTTCTGATACGGTCACTGTTTCCTCCCGCAGATCCCTTCATGTGGCTGTGAGCTAGGAGGCCGAGCATGCGGACCAGGCTTCCCCCAGCCCTCGCTGCCCTGGGCGCGGCCCTGCTCCTGTCTTCCATTGAGGCAGAAGGTAAAATGCTCTTGTTTCCCCTCCCTCAGGGACAATGCAGAATTCTAGAAAGGAAAAGACAAATGATCTTGCCGCTATTGCTTGCTTTGTTTTCCCTGTACTTCGTGTTTCTCCGGATGTTTCTCTCCTCTAAGAGAAACGCTCCCCTCTCCTGAGGTCTGTCCCTTTTCCAGCTCTTAGGTCAAGCTCTTTCGTATTCTGCTTAATCCATTCCGTACAGTGCTGTGTGGTCTCCTTGCGCTTGTCCCCGCGGTGTGCTGTCCACACTGCCACCTACACTTCTGCCTTCCGAGAGGACCAGCCGTCCGGGAGGGGCGACAGCTGCACCCATCTCCACGAGCCGGACGCCTCCTGGAGCTAGCCTGGAGCCCCAGAGCGCGGGCGCTCGCCTGCCTGTTCACCACCTGGCTCTAGGCGGCGACCTCGGGGACCGCAGGAAATAAAGGACTCCAACAGTGCCGGCTCTGTGCCTCTGTGTGTTTTGTGGGGAGCTCCGTTGTTTAGACGGACGGTGCAGGCGAACGAGGTGGCAGCCGAACCACCTAGGGGGATGGTTGGCAAAGGGGGATCAGGACCCAGAATGTGTTCTCGTGGCCCAGGGTCACTGCTGTCCCCGTCCGGTTTGCGGCGCTCGGAGGAACGTGCCTCAGGCCCAGCCCCGCGCGGACCGCTTGGGTCTGCGCCGAGGTTTCGAACCCAGGAAGCGAGTGGGCGCCAGAAAAGCCAGGATCTCCGTCCTTCCCTTTACCCCCCTCGCATTAGACCTGCGTGGAGTCGGTCAGGGGCTGGGACCTGGGTGTGGTGGTCCCAGGTCTGCAAAAACGGCTCCGCCTTGTAGAAAATGAAGGACGTTTGCTAGATTTTCAACCTTCACTTTATTCCTTTTCTTGTGTGCACTTGATGCCCTAAATTCTCAGTATTTATTTAAAAAGTTATTTCTGTATATTCACCTACTGAGAGCGTCTGTGTTCCCTCAAGTATCACCGAGACCTGACAAACTAGAGTTATTGTTCTGCAAGGTAAATCAGGTAATACCATAACAGAGACCTTAATTTTTTTTTTTTTCCTGGTAAAATGCCCCAGATGGAGTCAAAGCAAGCATGGGGCAGCTGTGGGAATTCTAGGGTGGGTGGTACTTTTTTAGAGGCTGTGGGAAAGGAGAGCCCTTTCATGACAACTGAGATTTTAAAGAACTTTTTATTGTGTTTGATTTTCCACTTCAGGATGGCAGGTACAAAAAAAAATGAAGATTAGGAAAAACAGAGAGTGTCCAAAATTTGTGACCTGCTTAGAAAAGTGACAGAAACTTGCTTCTTAACTGACCACTCCTGTGTGAATATAGACGCTGTGCAGAGTAGGCTCTGTGAAGCAATACCAAGATGCGCTTGCCTTTAATGTTCCTCTCTATGTCGTTGTTAGGAAGGAATTTTATTTGAGTAGCTTCTGGAAGCCCCACTAAAGATATTTTTAGATAATTCACTGAAGTGGCCTATTTATTGCTCATTAAGAGAATAGTTATTTGAAAATCAGAAAGATTTGAGAATTCTTAGGAAAAGAATTAGGTTGGAAATGATGTAAGTGGAAAAAAATCTCAATTCTCAATTGGATAATGGCTGGTTAGCAAAGTGCAGTTAAAGAGAACATTTTAATATTGTGTGTCAACTATATAGCAGCAATAAAAAGAAGAGAACATTTTACTGTCTATGTTACTGATTATTTCCGTATTTCTCACATTTCAACTCTCCAGTTTGGTGCATCTCTTACTTGTGCTTTCTTTAAGCTGTGTCTTTCTTGTCTCCCACCTCTTTAGGGTCAGTATTTAATAATTATATTTTAATAGGATTCTTTTTTTAGCTTTATTCTCTAGTTTACTACTGTCAAAAAATATATTGTAAGCCACAAAAGCAAGCCACGTGTGTAACTTAAAATTTTCTCATTGCCACATTAAAAAAGGAAAAAGCAACAGGATACATTATTTATAGTATATTTAACTCACCCCACTATATCCACCACGTTATCACTTCAACATGTAATCAATGTAAAAAATGTTAGTGCAATATTTTATAATTTTGTACTAAGTCTTTGAAAATGGGCATGTCTTTTACACTTGCAGCATGTTTCATTTTGAACTGGCCACATTTCAAGTGCTTGATTGACCCATGTAGCTAGTGGCTCCCATATTGGACAGCACAGCTTGGGTGTTCACTACCAAC
This sequence comes from Spilogale gracilis, assembly GCA_004023965.1. Lineage (NCBI taxonomy): Eukaryota > Metazoa > Chordata > Mammalia > Carnivora > Mephitidae > Spilogale > Spilogale gracilis. Next base: position 5,829 of record PITA01010440.1, read on the forward strand.
TAAGTGGTCCCACGAGCTTGTGAAGGGCTAACAAGATTTGTGGTCAAGGCCTTTTTGGGGATAATGGCTGGAAATGAAATTTCTTGGAAACACTGGGGGGCATTTCAAAATTTCAACTGGCACCCCTGTTTCCTGCTATGTCATTTTGAACTGAGTTGTAAAATGGCCATAGTTACTTTTCTTTCCCTTGTACAATGTCATGCTTGAACTCTTGAATTCATACTATTTTCCAACCAATTTCCATTTCCTTAACTTTTCATGTGTTGAAAACAAATAACTTTTTCGAAATTAATTAAAAGGTTTGGGCATACACTTTTTGTATCTCCTTTTTTTATAGTGGTACCACTCTTGTCCTGTTGTTTTCCTTCTATCTACTTATACAGGGAACTTGATTTTTCATAATAGAGTATTTTGTCTTATGGAAAAGAGGGTAAAATGATTTTTTTTGCCTTAGTATTCGTAATTTTTAGCCATAACGTAGACTTTATTGGCCTTGTAACTTGGCCAGTGTTCTGTACGACCTAGAATGTAAGAATCATTTTTGGTTCATGTATTAGATAGTATGTTAATTGCCACTTAGAAAACTTAACACTTTGCACTTAAAGATTAATGGCCAGCATTCCCTGGGAATCAGACATCTTTCTAATTTTATTAGATTTAAATCTAGAATTCAAATTGAACATGTCTTGTGGAAAACAGGATTTTAATTTTAGTAAGTTTGACTTGTATTTATAATTTATGAGGCATAACTGGATATTATCGATTGGCAAGTGAGTTAAGGCCATTAAAGACAAGCTGTTATTGTCTTGTGCTTAGGTTAAGAGGCTAATTAATATATATTTTTGTAACCTGTGTCTATGTTTATTTTTTTTTCAAAGATTTTATTTATTTGAGAGAGAGAGAGTGAGAGAAAGCACGAGCGGGGGTGGGGTGGGGGACACGGGAGAAGCAGACTCCCCGCTGAACTGGGAGCCCAATGTGGGGTTTGATCCCAGGACCCTGGGATCATGACCTGAGCTTAAGGCAGACATTTAACTAACTGAGCCAGCCAGGTGCCTCTGTGTCTACGTTTATCTGATAATACTGTGTCATAACAGAAATTTTGGACAATAGGGGAACTTACAGATCATCTATTCTGATTTTCTCATTTGCAAATGGGAAAATGAGGAAAAGAGGCTGAATAACTCCATCAACTAATGTAGTTACTTCAGGACAAGGTAGGGATGACACGGAGGTTTTCTTGTCTTGCTTTAGTGCTACTTTATTTCTTGCTTGAAAACTGGTCAACCATGAAAGAACAGGTTTTGTAATGGGTACGGAATAATCCATCACTTGCTTAAAATATCAACTATTTATTTTTGGTATATAAACAAATATAAACACAAATGAAATGACTATATCATGGCAAAGATCATTAAACTTACACTAGCTTTGGATGGAAGATATAAATTAATGCCAGTTGCGTGGAATAAAACCACTCATGCCTACTTCTATGGTTTCTGAAGGTAGAGTAGGATCATTTTCAGGGTTATCCCAAAGATCAGACTAAAAGGTCTTGCTAGTTCATCAAAATGATTTTTTGGTACTATGTTTTGCTTTATCTTTAACATATATGTTACCAAAAATTATTAGACCATTCTCCTCTATGTCCATCTTTCCATCCATCCATTCATCTCTATTGGTAAACTTCCTTTTGGTTGCCATAATAAAAAAACTGTTTTATAAAATACATGTCAAGACAGATTCTTTAGTTTTAAAAAAAATATGTAAAGTTAATTTGTCAAATTCTATCCATATCTGAACTGCAAATATCTGAATACCACATATTTATTATTGAACAGACATCAAATAATGTTTTTTTAATAGAGTAGAAAGATATATAGTCATATATTAATAGGCACCTATGTACAAGTATTGCTTTCTAAAGTTAGTCATTCACTCGGATATATCGTCTTCATTTGTATTGTATGCTCTGGAGTCAGACCATGGGATCAAAATTTTGCTGCTTATTAGCTGTGTTAATATCTCTGAATTTCACCGACTCGTTTTTGAAACAGGGATAACAGGACACATTATGCTGGATTGTTATGATAAGGAAAAGAGACAGTAAATAAAGTGACTTGTATTCTGCCTATTGTATAGTAGACACTTGGAAAATGCTGGCTATAATTATCATCCCTAAAAAGCCCCACATCCTGCCAATTTATGTAACAAAAATATCATCAGAATGCAGTTTTTATTGCATAGCTTATTGATAAGGGAAAGCATTATTCCTAAATGGGAGATTAAAACTACTAGAGTTATGAGCACTTAACATTTTAGTCTTTTCATTATTGGTATTCAGATTTTTTTTGAATATATATCTGATTGATATGTTATTTATAATTCGAGTTCTAGTTCTCTTGGTTCAGATTCTCATTCTATGCAACTGTGGCTCTCTGCAATCATAATCTGTGGTAGATAGCTCATATTTGAAATATTCTGGCATCTCCATTGTCTCAGGGAACATAGACACTGCTTGTGACAATGCGATGGCAGTTGTGAATTATTTTTATGCCAAAGAAAAGATTTTCAAAAATAAAGAAATATTTCGCATTGATTCAAGTTGACACAGGGCCCTACTCACACCTGCGTTATCTTTACTCATGAAACGAACAAGCAAAAACATGCAAATGGAGCAGCAAGCCTGGAGGGTCTCACGTGTGACACAAGTGGCAGGAAGAACAATGGAGTGGACTCACATGCTAGTGGGTCAGTCTCTCCTGCCTTGGATTCCCAAGCGCCACATCTGAGTTTCTATGAACACCTTAAATTCCTCTGAAATGTTAAAGACTTTTCCCAACAGTCAATTTTTCAGTTTTTCTGGAATCCTGGTCATTTGGAAACCAACAAGGTGGGCCGCTGCTGCCCTTCAGCAGTTTTAACCTAATGTCCGCTGCTTCAGGTCAATTTCCTTGCAAGGTTGGTGGTACTGTTTTTCCATGTACTGATTTTTTTTTTAAAAAAGCATGCTCAGGCCAGTTGTGTCTGCCTTTGCATTAAATTTGTCCTGAGCCATTGCTACTGGAACAATATTTTATAATGATATTCTTCATACCTCTTGTTCTATTAACATTTGTTGCATGCTTGTTTTACTAAGTGACAATTCCAGCTAAACCTTGCAATATGACTATGGACAGCAGAGTGTTGAATAATTAAGTGATGCATGTAGATTAATAGTCTAATCTCACTGCCTGTGTATGGATAGTAAGAAAATAACATTCATTCCATTGCTAGTATATCCAAAGAGAATAAAAAGCCATCTTCTACCGTTGGAAGCAGCAGTTCATCTAAGCAAATGTTTGCTTACTTGATTTGTTTTATTTCCATTAAAACATGCTATTAATATTACATAAGTCCCTAACCCCAGTTAAATTCTGACTTGTGTCTCAAAGCTACTACTGTATTTCAATTGACCTCTATGAAAATCTAAAACGAGATTGTAATCCCTCAAAAGAGATGCAAAGAATCTTACTCACAAGGAATACTTTCAGACTTAAATACTTTAAGAAGAGGATGGCTGCAAGTCACCTTACTTTGTTGACCTACTTCAAGGATAGTAATTTACAACGCATTGACCATGCACTGACAGTGAGTCAGTACAATGCTGCATGATGAGGCATGAACATTGCAGAGAGAATATCATTATAAAATATTTCTGAAACGTCTTTGTGTAATGACTATTGTACATGGAGGCTTTTGTTCATTGTGGGAAACTAAAAACAAGTCAACATTTCATTGACACATGCATGAAGCTGTATAATTTTGTATGTAAACTATTTCTTTCTGTACTTTTCAATTATTCCTGTCATTGATGTCTCCAAGTTTTTATGCACAGTCATGTCTTCAGATTGCTGATCCTTCTTCACTGTTTTCTTTAAATTCTGTAAATAAATGTCCATAAATACATGGTTTGATGTTGTCTTTTCATAATTAACCATCGTTTTGCAAAGGACCATACTGGCATTTTAATCTAAAATGTCACTTCTAGTATGGAGTATACCTGCTGCAAAGGAAAATAACAGTGTGGGTTTACACCTTGCAAACATACAGCATATTGGTGTAAACAGGCAGAATATTAGCTTTATAAATATCTGTACATATGATTTTTATGTATTTATAAATTAACAGCCCTTATTACTATTTTTGAATATTTGTCCACGTGAAAGTGAATATACATTTAAATGTATATTTCCTTGTGTTGCAATATAACAGTGCTAAATTTCCCATGACTTCTCCCTTTCATTAAATTTCATCTCTGCACAGATTGAGATTTATCAAACAAAAATTACAAGGCAATGATGCAGAGAATCAAAACATCAGTGATTCTTTTCCACATTATGAGAAAAAAACTAATATGTCAATGTTCTAAATTATCTTCTATGGTTATAAGCAGGTTGCGATTTGGCATGCTTGTTCAAAATGCTCTCCGCATGTATTGAGATCCCTTTAATTGTTATGTGAATTGTTTGCATATGTGGTTATTATCTGTGATTTCATTGTACTTGTATGTATTTGTATCCAAATATGTTTCTATTATGCTTGATTTTGCTGGCCATTCTTGGATGACCTAGCAACTCAAGAATCAAAAGTGTTTTGTGCTGTCTTCTGTAATATGTATACTCTTTGATGTTTTGTCATATCTTGTCAGCTTTTAATTTTATTCTTATCCAACAAGATATCTTCTATATTTGTTGGAAACAAATTTATGCAAAGACAATTTTAGAAAGCTTTGCTCGACACAATTCTTTATTGATTAAATTGAACATTTTGTGACATTGGAAAATGTAATTGATTTCAACTCTATCTTTTGCAGTTGAGCCACCTTCAGACTTGAATTTTAAAATAATAGATGAAAATACTGTTCATATGTCATGGGCAAGACCAGCTGATCCAATTGTGGGTTACAGAATAACAGTGGACCCTACAACAGGTAGGTGTTGGGGCTTTAAAACACAGACATCAAAGATGATATAGTCCAGTCTTCTCTCCTACTTCCATTTCATTACGAGAAAGCTGAAATTGAGAAAGCCTTAGGAATTTAGCCAATGTCACCAGATATTCGGTGAACCCAGATCTCTAGATTTCCAGTCTAGTACTCACTACTATATTCTTGTAATGTTGAACTTTATTAAAATGGTTTGCTGTGCTAAGCTGCTGTTATTAAAAGTGGACTTTTTTTTTTGCCTGACCACAATATTATTTGTAATATTTGATTTTATAAAATAAGATTCTCACTTCCTGATATTCTTCCTTAGTTAGTCTTTTCAATATTTAAAGTGTCAAGTGATGAAGTGAGTTGTTATGCCTTACACAGTGTCTTGCTCATTTCAGTACTCAGGAAACATTCTGGAATAATGGTGAGCTGCCATGATGGAAGACAGGGATTGACTTTGGCTAGGTGGATTCCACAGATCCTGAGCTAAGACTCTTTGAAAAACAACAACAACAACAACAACAACAACAACAAAACAGCTTGTTTTGGTTGTTCTCAGGAGTTATCTTTAGGGTTTATGATGTTGCCCAAGTGTGGAGAACTCATCTCCGTCAACTAACTTTCAGTTTTAACATGGAATGGGAAAATAACCATTTCCACTGGCACTGGCCAGGTGGTAGGAAGAAGTCTTATCTGGCTGCTAGTAGAGAGAGATGATGTCAATATGATTTCTCACTATAGCCGTGTTTAAATATTTATGGCCTCTAAAAATACTAATGATTTAAAATGCTGATTTCTCAAGGAACCGGGGAAATGTTTTTAATAGGATCTGGGAACTTAAGGGGTCAAGAATTTATTTTTCTTGGGCACCTGGGTGGCTCAGTCGTTAAGCATCTGCCTTCAGCTCAGGTCAAGATCCTGGAGTCCCTGTCTCGAGTTCCACATAAGGCTCCCTGCTCTTTGGGAAGCCTGCTTCTCCCTCTCCCTCCCCTTCCTTGTGTTCCCTCTCTAGCTGTGTTTCTCTCTGTCAAATAAATAAAATCTAAAAAAAAAAAAAAGAATCTATTTTTCTTCTTTGAATCTTTTCTCCCCAAATGTACTTGCAGTTAACACATTCATTCATTCCAAAGCAAAAAAGCTGTTGAAAAGCAGTTTTATCAGTGTCCATGTGTTAGAAATGACTGACTCCTAAACTCCGCAAACTGGCACTGAGACCACCTGACCCAGCGGAGTCCTGGTGTCTTGTCATCTGGGGGCCCTGGTTGGTTCAGCATGGCCCACAGTTAAACCAGGACTGTTTCTCAGGGTTCTATTCTATTACCTGTTCCTTTTCCTTTTTTTGATTATTTATTTTGATGAAAATTTAATATGATTAAAAATACCAGCAGACAGTCCCTAGGAACTATTGTTTCCTGATTGAAATGAAGAATGAACATAATCTAGAAGGGAGTACATAACTGTCAATATGTAAGTATATACCCTGTACACTGTATCTTGAACTGTTTGATATCTAGTTAATTCAGAGGACTGTGGCCACCCAATAATATGGCAACCATTGGAGAATGCATTCTCCAGGCTGCTTCCCACTATAGCTTAATTTTAGCCGATGGTGTTTGTTCTTCTTGAGTTGATTTTCAACCCCTGTTTGCCTTTCTTCACTCTGCTCCGGCACATAATTTAAAATTAAATTATTTTCTGTTTTTTTGTCTCATGTATGAAATAATTTTGTTATCTACCATTCACCTTCAGAAACAATTTTGGTTTGATAGTCTGGTGTATCTTTATTCCAGAGGAATCCTGGAATCCTCCATATGAATATGATTATCATAAGTAAAGGCTATGCCAGTCCATTTGTAGAATTTCAAAGTTTTGGTTTCAGAAGATAGAAGAAGATAATGTTTGTATGTTCTGAAAAAAATGTATATATATTTAACTTTTTAGATTTTTTTTAAAGACTTTATTTATTTGACAGCAGGAAAGACAGCTAGAGAGGGAACATAAGCAGGGGGAGTGAGAAAGGGAGAAGCAGGCTTCCTGTCAAGCAGGGAGCCTGATGTGGGACTCCATCCCAGGTTTCCGGGATCATGACCTGAGCCGAAGGCAGTTGCTTAACCAACTGAACCACCCAGGTGCCCCTAAATTTTTAGATTTTGAGTATATCTGGGAATGCCATTATATTGTGTCATGTTATATGTGAAAGATATTTTATTGCATTCATATTTTCCTTTCTATATTTCCAGATGGGCCCACTAAAGAATTTACCCTTGCAGCTAGTACCACTGAAACTTTATTATCAGATCTTATACCTGAAATAGAATATGTGGTGACAATCACTTCATATGATGAAGTAGAAGAAAGTGTACCAGTTATAGGACAACTAACAAGTAAGCACACATCTCAAGTACCTTTATGCTTTTTATTTTGCAAAAGATTTCTCCAAATTTCAGATTTAATCTGTTATGCAGTGTTACTTTGTATCAGTATTAACTATTCTTTCTATGATCCTAGGAATTTGTGGATGTTAATAATTCATTCTTGATTTATAACCCTTGTCTTTGGACGCTTCAGGAACAATATGAGTGAAAACTATTAAAAAAACATTTAACTTTGCTAGGCAACAATGTCACTGTCTTTTTGAAATATAGCTAAAGCCTCACTGAAAATAATTTATTTGCAAGGCATTGCTTATTTGACAGTATTCTCTGAGCAGCTGGGCATAGATCATACATTTGAAAGACAGTGGTGGAAAACGAGATATTTATATATTTTTTAAGGAAGCATTTGTACGAGTTCATTTCTTTTTGTAATAATCAAGTTTTGATTCAGTTCAAACAGGTGGTCCGACAAAGCCAGGCAAGAAGAAACCTGGAAAACCAGAGATACAAAGTAAATATTTCTCTTAATATTTTTGCTTGGATTTATAGAAGTCATTAATATAATATAAAGGAGATGTTCCAACTATATGCATACTTTGATTTTATTCCCTCATTAATTTCTATAGGTTTTATCTAGAAGTAACATGGGCAATAGAATAGTAGTATCTGACAAAACAGTTATCCTACCTACATTCTGAGTTTCTGGTCAATTTTTCATTCTATTTACTAAATATTCATTATGCTGGCAGTAAAATGTAAATTGATGTGTATCCACATCTTTTTTTCTTTTTTTTGTGGTAGGATTTTGGCAGTAGGTGAAAACCAAAGCTCACCACTAGACTTAACTCATTTCTTAAAGGCAAACCAATAGAAATAGGGATATATGAAGAATATAAAGCTAGAAAACCAGAGAGATGCCCTCCTTATGTTTGAAGAATTTCTTGCCATGAAAATCTATTTCCAAATCTCTGGGTTACTTTGTATGCTCCCCTCTAGAGTATTTGCACGCATTTCATTGATGGCAGTGTCACATTTCCAGTGTTTGTGTAAGACACAAGACATGTCTAGTAACACGTGGGTCTTAACAGATCTATAGAATAGTACGCATTTCAAGATATAATGTTGGGGAGCTGGTGTCTGGGACTCAGTGGAGTGAGAGATAGGAATGTAGCCTTATCCAGTTTGAAACAACTTCCCTGGTCATTATGGTACATTCTTACATCACTTCTATTATTATTTCACCCCCACAAAGAATCATGGAGACAAATTACAAAAGAAAAAGGCACAAAAAACGTTGTTTACAGTGTTCTTTGTAATATACAGGTGGGAACCCAATCCCAAACAAAATAAGATACACAATGATTTTTTGGTGCACTTATAACCCAACACAGGGAATTTTGTTCAGTCTAGGTTTGGCAATTTCTAGCCTCCTCTGTCTTCTATTGTTTTGTCTAACTTACTGTGATGAACCTTCAACGGGTTTCTTGGACTTCTAATTTGCTACCTTATAAAAATTGGATTTATGATGAGGAGGACCATATAAGAACTTGAATACAAAGTCCCTTTTACCTGGAATTTTTCCCTACAAATGCCTGTTTATCATTCTTTTCGATGTCTAATAATCTAAAATGAACTTTGTAGTATACACTTATAATGCTAATATTTTCCCTGAACCATCGATATTTATTCTAAATCAAAGCATTATACCAAATATTGACTATTCAATAGACTTAAATGGGCCCACTAAACTGTGTACAAAAATTATTTAAGCAGGCAACTTCTATTTAGCTTGCAAAATTTTCCAGGACCCTGGGGCACCTGGGTGGCTCAGAGGGTTAAGCCTCTGCCTTCAACTCAGGTCATGATCTTGGGGTCCTGGCATCAAGGCTCGCATTGGGCTCTCTGCTCAGCAGGGAGCCTGCTTCCTCCTCTCTCTCTGCCTGCCTCTCTGCCTACTTGTGACTTTTCTTTCTGTCAAATAAATAAATAAAACCTTTAAAAAATTTTTTTTTCCAGGACTCTTTCCTTCTCTTCGTAGCCAAGTATTTCTTTCTTTCTTTTTTTTTTTTTTTAAAGATTTTATTTATTTATTTGACAGAGATAAACATAGCTAGAGAGGGAACACAAGCAGGGAGAGTGAGAGAGGGAGAAGCAGGCTTCCCACTGAGCAGGGAGCCTGATGTGGGGCTTGATCCCGGGACTCCAGGATGACCTGAGCTGAAGGCAGTTGCTTAACCAACTGAGCCAACGGGGCACCCCCGTAGCCAAGTATTTCTTTTATTATCTACCAACTGACTACAAGGATGAAAACACCTTCAGAAAATTCACTTGGTGTTGCCTTTCAAATACAGATTTTCATGAAAATCAGCCTGTTCTCCTTCTGACTGCAGAGAAAAGGAAAGATACGGTGTTCATTGATAAAAGCCAATCACTGCATTTCAGTAATTTAAAGATATAATGTGCCTTTTTACTTTTGAAGTGAAATCTTTTTCTACTCTTTTCTTTGTAAAAGTAGGGTTTACATGTCAAATCTAAAAACACTGATAATTAGGACTATAAGATATAAGATATTTTGACTACCTTGTGTCATATTTATGTTTCTTTTTACATCTTTTTTTTTTTTTAAAGATTTTATTTATTTGAGAGAAAAAGAGAGCACAAGCAGGTGAGGGGGTTTAGGGAGGGGCAGAGAGAGAGAGAGAGAGAGGCAGAAGAGGACTTTCCATTGAGCAGGGAGCCTGATGCTCTGTCCAGGGACCCTGGGATCATGACCTGAGCCAAAGGCAGAAGCTTAACTGACTGAGCCACCCAGGTGCCCCTATGCTTCTTTTTACTTCTGTTATTAACCCTCTAGACTAACCCACTGCAAACTTTAGACAATTACATTCTAAAATGCAAGAAAATTTTAAAAGATTTTCTCTTTTCTTCCACTTAACTAAATCTGCTTGAATAGGACAGCAATTAATTTATTGCTAAATACCAAGGAATGAAGACACTGATCATTTTGTATGTCTCCCAGATGTTTTGTGTAATTTGTACTCAGATAGAAGAGGAAAAGGATATCGTTTATAAAATAGGTTGATAGCATGAATACTTCTGTCACATGCTCTTGGAGAGTAGGTCATGTATCTATTTATCTCTTCTTGCACAATGTCTTATATAGTAATTTCAAGCCATATAGTTCCATAAATGCATCTTAATGAAAGCATTGAAAATGTCTCTGTGTTTGTTAATAAAATGTTGTATTCTTTGTGCATGTCAGTTGTGGATGAAGAACAATGTGAATATGTTCTAATGAACAAAATGATTTAAGGGGACAACAATTTTTCAAAGTTAGTTTGTATTCGTTAAGGATGGATAGAGTTAAGAATACATCATTTTAAAATATATCAAATGTATTTCAGAATGCTCTGTCAGTGCCTGGACTGATCTAGTATTCCTCGTGGACGGCTCATGGAGTGTGGGAAGAAATAATTTTAAGTACATTTTAGACTTTATTGGTGCTCTTGTGTCTGCTTTTGATATTGGAGAAGAGAAGACAAGGGTTGGAGTTGTTCAGTACAGCTCTGACACCAGGACTGAATTTAACTTAAATCAGTACTACCAAAGGGATGAGCTTCTTGCTGCAATTAAAAAAATTCCATACAAAGGTGGCAACACGATGACGGGTATGTTTTCACAAATTTTGTTATTGTTGAAAATAAATGAAATAGCTGTTTGGGGAAGAAATTAAACATTGCATAATTTTCACATGTTAAATAATTTTGAAATTGATCACATGGTTTTTGACTTTGGCAAAATTGTGTGGTAAGGAGTGAATGAATATGTTTCTTTTTCACTTCAGGGGATGCCATTGATTACTTAATTAAAAATACTTTCACGGAATCTGCTGGAGCAAGAGTTGGCTTTCCTAAAGTGGCAATTATTATTACGGATGGCAAATCCCAAGATGAAGTAGAAATTCCAGCAAGAGAGCTTCGAAATATAGGGGTTGAGGTTTTCTCTTTGGGTAGGTCACATTTGGTTAAGTATTTTTGCTTTAGACCTACCTCAATATTTAGTGCTTACAAAGACGAAAGGTGAATTCCCCAAGGAAGGATGCTATTAGAAGTGCTTGTGCATTTCATAGTGTGGTGCTAAACCATGTCATCTTTGGGTAAAAATTCTGCTTATGTATTTCACTCATGTAACTCCCTTAGCCTATGCATGATGATGTGGTATTCACATTTTTTGTCAGCCCTCTATTTTTCTTTTTCTTTAAAAAAAATTTTTTTTTTATTGTTACTTAAATTTTTTTTTCCAGTGTTCCAAGATTCATTCCCCATTCCCCACACCCAATGCTCCACGCTTTAGGTGTCCCCAGTACCCACCACCAGGCTCTCCCGTCCCTCCACTCCCCTCCCTCCAAGTCCCTCAGTTTGTTTCTGTGTCCAAAGTCTCTGTTGTTTCATTTCTCTCCCTGGATTACCCTACTTCCCATTTACTTTCCTTCTCCCACTGTCCTCCAGGTTACCCCTCATGCACCGCAAGTAAGTGAAACCATGAGATACTTGACTTTCTCTTCTTGGCTTATTTCACTCAGCATAATCTCTTCCAGTCCAGTCCATGTTGCTACAAAAGTTGGATATTCATCCTTTCTGATGGAGGCATAGTATTCCATTGTATATATGTACCACATTTTCTTTATCCATTCATCTGTTGATGGGCACAGCCCTATATTTTTCAAAGAATGCTGGGCCAATGATTCTAATAAAGATCCTCCTTGTATTATCATTAAGTGCTTTTTAAAAAACATGTTTCCTATACTATATAAAATACTTGAAGAATTTGGAGGGTTCTAGCTCATTCAGGACTCTGGAAGAAAAAAGTATTATCTTTACCGATGACGGGGCAAATGATGACATGGTTGGGATGAGAGCCTGCTCTGTTTTATTAACCATTCATTTTCCTTTCTGGCTGGCTACTTTCTGTGAAATTATAAAATGCCTTTGTCATTTGAACAGTCACACATTCGTAATGAAGCAAAGCAATTCTGGTTTACCACTAAATAAGTACTTACAATTATCTTTACTTTTGAAGGGCCGAGAAAGCAAAGAACTTCCCTAATTCAGCACATTTTTCTTTCCAATATATCCTTGTCCTTTTGTTTTTGAAGGCATTAAAGCTGCAGATGCAAAAGAACTCAAACAAATCGCCTCCACACCTTCATTAAACCATGTTTTCAATGTGGCCAACTTTGATGCAATTGTGGATATTCAGAATGAGATCATCTCCCAGGTGTGCTCCGGTGTTGACGAACAACTTGGTGAATTGATTAGTGGAGAAGAAGGTGAGTGAATGGTTCAGTGTTCCCCTGTGTTAGGTGTTTCCATTATTTGTTAGCACTTATAGCTTTATAGGTAATCTAAAAGTAGACACATTTATTCAAACACATCTTCCGGTGATTCTTTAATTATCTGCTCTATCGTATGGTTTTTCAGTAACTCAACTTGTTGATATCATTTGCATTGTTCCCCTTCTCCGCGTAGAACATGAAGTAAAAGATTTATAGCATTATAAAGTCCTTAAAAATATTTTTTGAACAAGTTTGACATGCATTTTTTCTTGAGACCATTTTGTGCATGTTGAAGGTCCATAACTGCTATCCAGGTACCTGTTTTAATGATCTTGCACACGGATGTGAACACTGACAGGCTGGGAAGACATGTATTTTAGCATTTGGCAACATCAATTAATGAGAACACTATTTCTATTAAATGGTGAAACAAAAGAGTTTTCTATGATCATTCTCTGCATGTTTTCAAAACTTTTAAGATTATTTCAAGGATCAGTCAGTTTGATCCTTCCACATCTGGAAAATCTTCCCATTTTTATCAGTTATTGCTTCTAAATACATGGGAGAAAAAAAAGACATTTCAGAAGACATTTCATAAACATCCTTTTGGCCATTAAAAAGTCACAATTTCCACGATTGCTCTCCTCTTAGCCTGAGAATTGACAAGTGATTAAAGATAAGTTCTAAATAGCTACATCTTCAGTCATGTAAACTCTTTAATCTCCAAACCCCAAGTATTTTGGCAATCATGCACTGGCTGTGATTCTGTTTCAAAACCCCTTCACATTACTTCATGGGCTTCAAGCCTTTCTCTTTGTTTTACTGCCTAGTGTCTGATTCTTTTGCTCTGTGTGATTACAAAATTGACTCCCTCACCCAATTTCCCCCTGATGAACCTCTCTTTACTTAGTCTTTTTAACATTCTAATGTTGACTGGTCTTCCCTGGGGTGCATGTGTAGGGGTAGACCAAATGTCCGTCCTGCCACTGTTTGAACCCGGCTTGTATAAGACATGGGCTGCATTGCAGGTGAGCACACTGTTCCTCCCGGCCTCTCTTTCTTTCTGGCTTAGCCCCTGGCTTGTTCTTCTTGTATTGTCACTCTATCACTCAAAAAGTTTGGCCAAACATCCAGTTAGCACATCTGTTGCTTCTCCCTGCCCCCTCCCACTTGTCACTTTTTAGACATCATTTTTAGGCACTCCATTATGATTGCCTTTTTGAAGAGGCCATGGGGAAATTTGTGCCTGTTTGATCATCCACGTCATGCAGGATGAAATAAAAAAAAAAATGGAACTCTATATTCTGGGAAGTTGATTCCATTGACAAATGTAAAAAGTGTGAAAATTTGATCTGAAAAACTCAAATACTTCATGTTATCTGTTAAGTACATCACTATGTTCTATGTTGCGTAAGGATAGAAATATTTTAGAAGATTGATATTTCCTTGTTAGTATACATGCTGTAAAACATTGAGTCATTCTTGGTGGCATTATGAACAGAGTTGAACATTGTTTCTTGGCTTGAAATAGTGAGCATAAATAGTCTAAAATTGTAAGAACTGTTGTTTAAGAGCTGTTGAGTCCTTTATCTTTTTTTATGTATTCTGAAGTATCTTTTAAACATTATATTTTAGTCTTTATAATATCATTAAAAGAGAAAAATAATTGAGTAAGTCATTGATTTAACAAACATTTATCAAGTGCCTACTTTGGTAGCTAAGAATAAAGACAATTAGTAAAATATCAAAACCAGAATGGAAATCTTGGTCCCAGAGAATTAGGCATTAGATATCTTATTATTAATTTCTTCCAATGACTTTCTTTTCCCCTAATTGTCTCAGTTTCCTGACTAAAAATCAGGCACTGAATTTCTTTTGGTTTTGGATAGGTACAGGTGGAACTCGAGAGTAGGGATTAAGCAACTCTTCTTGACTAATTAATGATTAATTTGGATAAGGAGAATTGAATGTCCAAATCTAAGGTTTGCATCTCACTTTTTTCCCCATTATTTATTTATTTAAGTAATCTCTACACCCAACATAGGGCTTCAACTCATGACCCTGAGATCAAGAGTCATATGTTCCTCCAATTGAGCCAGCCAGGTGTCCCCTGTTTTTAATCACTGTTCTGCTTGTTACTTTGTAGTTATTGAACCTCCTTCAAATTTGGTTGCCATGGAAGTCTCATCAAAATATATTAAGCTAAGTTGGAGTTCATCTCCTAGCCCAGTGACTGGCTATAAAGTCCTTCTTACGCCAATGACCGCTGGAAGCCGACAACATGCTCTCAGTGTGGGGCCTCAGACCACCATGCTCAGTGTTCGTGACCTTTCAGCAGACACAGAATACCAGATCAGTGTTTCTGCCATGAAGGGACTGACATCCAGTGAACCCATTTCAATAATGGAAAAGACTCAGCCAATGAAAGTTCAAGTGGGTAAGTGAATAGGTCTATCATTGGGTTTAGTATATGTGATGGTCCATTGGACAATATGTCTTACTGGTTCAGGTTTAGTTTTAAAATATTTGCAATAGTTTTCTTTTAAGTAAGTATGCTTATTAAGAAAACCAGATATCTATATTTAATGATTAGTTTATATTTGTTGAACTTTAATGGGCTTTTTTTCTTTTTACAGAATGTTCACGTGGTGTGGATATAAAAGCCGATATCGTGTTTTTGGTTGATGGTTCCTATAGCATTGGGATTGCAAACTTTGTTAAAGTTAGAGCCTTTCTGGAAGTTCTTGCAAAAAGTTTTGAGATTTCACCAAATAGGGTACAGATAAGTCTTGTCCAGTATAGCCGGGATCCTCATACTGAGTTCACTTTGAAAAAATTCACCAAAGTTGAAGATATAATTGAAGCAATAAACACCTTCCCCTACAGAGGAGGATCTACAAACACCGGGAAAGCAATGACTTATGTCAGAGAGAAAATATTTGTTCCTAGCAAGGGTTCAAGAGGCAACGTACCAAAGGTCATGATTCTTATCACTGATGGGAAATCTTCAGATGCTTTCAGAGATCCTGCTATAAAACTAAGGAATTCAGACGTGGAAATCTTTGCAGTTGGTGTCAAGGATGCTGTTCGCTCAGAATTAGAAGCTATTGCCTCTCCTCCTGCTGAGACCCATGTGTTCACAGTGGAAGATTTTGATGCCTTTCAGAGAATATCTTTTGAACTCACACAGTCTATCTGCCTTCGAATTGAGCAAGAATTGGCAGCTATAAAGAAAAAAGGTTAGTAGACTTTGTAGAACCAAAATTATCTCTTCATGAGCTAAGCATTTTTGTTCTAAGATTGTAGATAATATGCTTCTCCAATTCTTTTTACATACAGGAAGAAGTAACTTTCCTGTTATTAGATATCTATTGAGCTTAGTTTATTTAGTTCTGAAATATGACTTTTTCCTGGGTATGGATCATATATTTATTAGTGAAAAAGCTCTTTACCAGTAGTCAAGAGATGTTTTTGACTCTAGATTCTTTTTTTTTTTTTTTTTTTTAAAGATTTTATTCATTTGACAGAGAGAAACACAGCCAGAGAGGGAACACAAGCAGGGGGAGTGAGAGAGGGAGAAACAGGCTTCCCACCGAGCAGGGAGCCCGATGTGGGACTCGATCCCGGGTGTCCGGGATCATGACCTGAGCCGAAGGCAGTTGCCTAACCAACTGAGCCACCCAGGCGCCCTTGACTCTAGATTCTTAAGCGGGGCTGGACACCAGCTTTATCACACCTATTTGTCATATTCAGTTCAACAATCTCTAGTTGAGTGTCTACTATGTGCTAGATGGTGAGTCAAGTCCTTTGAATTAAAGGTGGTGAGAACATAGTCCTAGAACTTTGAATTCTTCTTATGCATTCCCTTCCCTGGACCAATTTTGGGCATCGTTCCTCACAGCTGGAATTCCTTATCTTTTCTTCATTTGTTCAAATTCTATTTGTCAACATTCAGTTAAAAGTCCCATCTCTTTCATTAAGTCTACCTTAACTGTTCTAGTGCTATAACACTTACTATCACTTCCAGTCATCCGGGGTTCATAGGTTTTGTTAATAATGTCACACTCTCTTGTCTTTCCAATTCGATTGTATGTTCCTTGAGAACAGCAGTGTACTTTAAACATTAGCTCTTCCTATGATTCAGTTTAATGAATATTTTTTTTTAGGAAGAATTCCTTAATCATTATTTTGAAATATCTGTCTACCACCAAAATTTAATATCTGATTGCCAAGGATTAATGGAAAAGTATTGCTGGTTCATTTTAGGTCTGTTACTGTTTAAATATTCCAGTTGTGGGCAAGACCATTCAATTATTGCTTTGTGTTTAGAAACCCAGTTCAAATTAAATTTTAATTAATCATTTAAGCAGTGTAACTTAGTATTGTGAATGCTCAAGACAAATGATCAAGACCTCCCAGTAGGCCTGTAAATGAAAGGCCTTCTCTCAGTGTTCATATGTGGGATATTTCTCAGTACATCTGTCTCAATGCTTATTCCCCCAATGAACATCAGACATTTCAGAAACATAGTCACCAGGTCCATTTTTGCTTTATAGATTTAAACATTTTTAACTGTGTCCTTTTTTTTTTTTTTGATAGCTTATGTGCCTCCAAAGGATCTTAGTTTTTCTGAGAGGACTTCTTACAGTTTCAAAACTAACTGGTCTCCCGCTGGAGAAAATGTATTTTCGTACCACATCACCTACAAGGAAGCTACTGGGGATGATGAGGTCACAGTGGTGGAGCCGGCCTCAAGCACCAGTGTCGTTCTCAACAACCTGAAGCCAGAGACCCTATACTTAGTCAATGTGACTGCAGAGTATGAGGATGGCTTCAGTGTTCCCTTAAGTGGAGAGGAGACCACTGTAGAAGGTGAGATGGGGTTTCTGACCCTGTTTTCCAAAAACTAATTTATTCTAGTACCAAGTTACAGTGTGAAATAATCATCTCCTCTATACAGATGGTGAATGCCTTTGTAAGATTCAGCATCTATAAAGCACAACTATTCATACATCTCTTTAAAAAGTGAAAAACCTTAAATGTAAAAAAACCCTAGGTTTATTTTGGCAAATTTGAGGTTAAGAGGTGTAGAGAATTGTTAATAACTATGGAATTAACTCTTGAAATACTGCTTAAGGTCAGATTTTTCTGTCCATATTTCAGCAGTGTTAAGTTTAAATACATCTGAATTTTGTTTATTTTATCTATGGATGTGATGACCATTATATTACCAAATGTTTTTTCTTTTAAAAAATGGGGTAAAATATACATAATATAAAATTATCATTTTAACCATATATTTCAGTGGCATTTAGTACATTCATATTATTATGCTATCATTATCATCATATTTCTCCAGAACTTTTTTCATCTTGCAAAACTGAATCTCTGTACTTATTAAAAAAATAACTCTTCATTCCCCAACCTTCCTTCCCCCCACCCCACTGCCCCTGGCAACCACCATTTATTTTCTGTTTCTATGAATTTGACTACTCTAGGTACCTTATATGAGTGGAATTATACAGTATTCAGTCTTTTGTATCTGGCTTATTGCACTTAGCCTTAATGTCTTCAAGGTTCATCCATGCTGAAGCATGAGTCAGAATTTCCTTTCTTCTTATGGCTCAAAGATAATTTTGTTATATGTATTTACCGCATTTTAATTGTCCACTCACCCACGGACAGGCACTTAGGTTGCTTCTGCCTTTTAGCTATTGTAAATAATGCTGCTGAGAACATGAGTTTACAAATTTGACCAACTGTTTTAAGCATTATATATTTAGATATGTCTTCCCTACTGATAGAATTGAGTACTTTCTGATACATTTCACTAAATTTGACATTTAAAGGATACCAAGGAATATGGTTACAAGAAGACTAAGATTAGGCAATTACTCTTCAAGATAAATATCACCAATAGTAAAAAACTTGTCAGTTGTTCTCTATTTTTACTGGGGATAGGTGAAGAAGCTGAAACAGATGCATGAGGAAATTAACATAGTTACAAAGAAGTATTTGTTAACAGGGAAGGCATATATTGGCATATCTTGCTGATGAAAGCTGGAGAATCTTTTTTCTCTGAAAGATTTTAAAAATAAGATTGAATTATTCTTTTTGTGCATGGTTTAAGTATATTTCTACCTGAAGGCCAGCAAATAAAATAATGGCCCGAGTTGACTTCTTGTCTTATGATTTTTGTTTTGAATTTGTTTTATTTGTTTGAAAAAGAGAAAATGCATGCATGAGTGGAGGGTAGGGTAGAGGTAGAGAATCTTCAAGCAGACACCTTGTTAAGTGCAGAGCCCAATGTGGAGCTTGATCTCAAGACCCATGAGATCATGACCTGAGCCAAAATCAAGAGCTGGACGCTTAACCAACTGAGCCACCGAAGCATCCTCATATTTCTGATTTTCTGATGATTCCTCTGTAATGCTCATATTGTTGCTTGATGAGTTTGTCCCTTTCCCTTCATCACTTTGGGATGAGGATGGGAATGTGTCTCAGGAAAAAAATTTAAGTCCAGGAGGTTTTTGGGTAAAGCCAATTGCATTCATATATGCTCTAGTTTTTACTCATGGACTTCAACAATAGCATTTGGTAATGCATTATCCAATGCATTATCCAATTCTACTGAGTGAAATCTGAGATTTAAACTTTTGTAAATAAGGAAGCTTTTGATTTCAGTGCCTTTGTTAAGCTACCAATTATTGAGCTCCAACTCATGTGTCTGGTACTATGATAATTGCTTTCCATGGATTATCTCATTTAACCAATCTAATAATCCTATATACAGTCTTTTTTTTTTTTTTTTTTTTTTTTTTTTTTTTTTTTTTTTTTTTTTTTTTTTTTTTTTTTTTTTTTTTTTTTTTTTTACTATTAGGTAATCTAAGGCTCAAAAATTACACATTCAGCTTCAAAACTAGTAGAGTAGTTCCCTGTGATCCTTGGCTTCACTTTCTGTGATTACAGTTGCCTATGGTCAACGACAGTCCAGAAGCAGATGATTTTCCTTCTGACTATTGTTAGAAAGTCAATAGTAGCCTAACATTATGTCATGATGCCTATGTCATTCACCTCACTTTATCTTATCATATACACATTTTCCCAAGGGGGATGAGGGTAGTAAGATATTTTAAGAGAGAGACCATATTCATACAATTTTTGTTATAGTATATACTGTTACAATTACTCTATTTTATTATTAGGTATTCTTGTTAATCCCTTACTGTGCCTAATTTCTAAATTAAGTTTCATCATAGTTATGTATAAGAGAAACACAGTATAAATAAGGTTCAGTACTATTCATAGTTTCAGGTATCCTCTGGAAATCTTGGAATGTAACTCCTTCAGATAAGCAAGGAGTGGGGAAGTACTATATTCAAATCCATCAGTTTATCTACCTCATTTGTTCTGGCTAATTTAGTCTTTTTCCTTGTCATCTAAAATGAGTCATGGGTGTAAGTCTGTCAGCTGCCATTGTTTTACTTAAGGGATTCACTTTCTTTCTCCCTGAAGTGATCTACTGCTGTGTTGGCTATTTAGATAAACTTCTAATTATATGTGAGATAAATGCAGATGTATTGCACTGTGCTTTCACTTCAGAGGATTGGGAAGACAGTAACCTCTAGTTCATCTTTCCTGAACATGTGGTCCAAATAGACAATTTGCCCCTTAAGTGAATAAATAATTTAAACATGTTTACTAACTATAAAGCCCAATGATGTTCTCCTTTAGGCTCAATGAAAATCCCAGTTAAGATTGTGAGTTAGTGTACATTATGCCCATTGCAATTTGACTTCAAGATTTAGACCCAGCTAGCATTCATTAAGTACAGTGTGTTTGGTCCAACGCATCTATTGAATTATTCTCCAAGTCAAATGGTTATATAGATTAAAAATTTAGCTGTGGAACTGACTGCACAAGATGGTTCATTCAAGTGGGTAAAGAGCGTAGAACTGGGTGTTAGGTATTATTTTCCTACTTTTATGCAAAAAAACCGAGTTAGAGGGAAAGCCCTGGCTCCTATATTTCAAGAAAGGAAGTATTTTTATTCTTGAATTCTATGTCAAATTGAATTTACTATTAGAGGATTTACGATTTTAAAAGTTTACTATTAGGTACCTCTTTATTCGATTAAAAAGATTAACAGTACTTAGTTTCTTTCTGTATATTGTAGAGTATTTATTGTTTCAGCATCTAGTTAATATCTGGCTGAATGAATGCTATAACCAGGACATTTGACAAAAAAACTGCTTCTGAATTTGTTTAGAGAAGTGTTATAATTTAGTGACCAAAAGCTTAGTTTTGCATTTTTTATGTGAAATAAACTTTTTTTTTTTTTTTTAAAACCCAATTTCAGTAAAAGGAGCACCTCGAAACCTAAAGGTGACAGACGAAACTACAGACAGCTTTAAGATCACCTGGACTCAAGCTCCAGGGAGAGTTTTAAGGTACCGAATTATATATAAACCAGTTGCTGGTGGAGAAAGCAAAGAAGTTACCACCCCTGCCAATCAGAGGAGGATAACACTTGAGAACCTGACTCCAGACACAAAATACGAAGTATCTGTAATTCCTGAATATTTCTCAGGACCTGGCTCTCCGTTGACTGGAAATGCAGCCACTGAAGAAGGTAGAGGAAATATGCTGACTGTATGGTAACAACTCAAATCTTAGACCTCAAGGGATCCTGCAGGCAGCTATCCAGACACCATGAGACACTATCTCAATTATCTGAGTATCTTAGACTGTAGTCGTTTTAGACTTGGGTTACTCAAAGTTTTGACTTACTTATGACAGCGATTTTTTGTGTCAATAGAACTCAATGGCTTAAATACTCTTTTAAAAATAATATTAAATATTCTAATGTAAATTGAAGAATGACTAGGGATTAAAGATCAAACTGCTATGCACTGTTTAAACAGATTAGATAGTATTCTTCAGGAAGATTTTAAAATATAAACCTATTTTTATTCAAATGGTATAGTTAGACTCCCAGGATAGATTCTGATATTTGTTGCAAATTATTAATGTTTAATATTTATTTCATTGAGAAAAACTAAAACATTTCTGATTTTCATTTTATTCCCTGTCTTTCAAGTTAAAAACAATAACAACAATAACAACATATTAGCAATAATGAACAGTTATTGAGGACTTATGTGTGTCAGGTTCTGTGCAAAGAGCTTTTCATATATTATCTCATTTGATCCATACACAGAGTCAATGGAATTGTTAACATTATTATCCTTTTTTTATAAGTAAATCAAGGGTAAAGATACTAAATAGTAACTGAATCATGCTGCTGATAAGCAGTGAATCTGAGGCAGACACTCATAAGAAATATCCATTCCCAGCTTGTCCTACATCACTGCTGGCTGCTTGCCTCCCAGGGGAACCTAGCTAAATAGGCTTTTCTGCAGAGACGCGTTCTCTTTCCATCTGCTTTCTTCCTCCTTTCTGCCCTTCAGGAAATCACTACGTTCCTGTTCCTTTTTCTCTTTGTAGGTGGGTATCTAGGGCCCTTTGTGCTGGGGACCATGAAAAGACCCAGTGACTTCATCTTTCTGTTTTCTAGAGTAAAAAGGGCTAGCTGTTGTGTGCCCAGTGGAGAGTGTCACGGGGTTGGGTGACTTCAGACCATTTGGAGATGACATGACCACTCTACTAGAAAAGTCATGAAACGCCAAACACCATAGATACAAAGGAATAGGTAGACCCTGAGTTTTACCCAAACAAGGCCTCACTCACGCTGTTTCCTTTCTTAGGTATTTTTTCTAAGGATAGCATTTGATCATTTATCTTTTTTTTTTTTTTTTAAGATTTTATTTATTTATTTGACAGAGAGAGACACAGCGAGAGAGGGAACACAAGCAGGGGGACTGAGAGAGGGAGAAGCAGGCTTCCTGCCGAGCAGGGAACCCAATAGGATCATGACCTGAGCCTAAGGCATGACCTGAGCCCAAGGAAGACGCTTAATGACTGAGCCACCCAGGCATCCCTGATCATTTATCATTTTTATCATATCAGTGTATTTCTTGACCATTGAATTTAGAAGTTCATAGCATTATGTCAATAAATCCTTTTTACTGAGACTTTCTTGGAGGCGTGAAAACCTACATTGTGATACTAATCAACGTATTTACAACCTGTAGGGCTTTGTTTCACTTTCAGAGAAAAGGCTAGTTTTTAATGGCACAGATAGTAATGCAAAAGATACTAACCTGTGTAAACACAGAAGAGGAATTGGATGCCGTTTGCTTTGTTTCTAGAAACACTTAAGGCCCAGTTTAGAAATGCTGAAGCTCTCTGTTGATTGTCAACAGTTAAAATTGCTGTCATACCTCTCAGGATATAAATTTCATGCGGCTTGCATGCCCATGCACGCACGCGCACCCACGCACCCACGCCCACGCGCACGGACACATGCGCACACACTTTTCAAGTTGCTGAGTGTTTTTCTAGTCATTTTATTCAATAATGAATTTTGATGTTGTTGTTGTTGTTGTTTTTTAATGAAGTTAGAGGGAACCCAAGAGACTTAAGAGTTTCTGACCCCACAACATCAACTATGAAACTATCTTGGACTGGGGCACCGGGGAAAGTGAACCAGTATCTCGTCACGTACGTCCCAGCGGCAGGGGGTGAAACTCAAGAGGTCACTGTGAGAGGACATACGACCAGTACTGTGCTGAGAGGATTAAATGAAGGGACACAGTACTCCTTATCTGTGACGGCCTTGTATGCATCCGGGGCTGGAGATGCCCTTCATGGTGAAGGAACGACTCTGGAAGGTAATTACTGTCATGTTTTACCGAAATCCCTGAGTTTGTGATTGCCTTTAGGAAGCTGAAAATGTTTGCAGAGAATCAGATCTAGAGATGTGCTATCCTTTCTCTTAAAAGAATTGGTATTGAAAAGTAAGTAACTACAAAACTGTCTCTTATTCAGAGATGTAGAATGAAAGCCGCTGTAAAAAATTAGATTTGATCAGGAAGAGGTGTACTGAGGAGCTGAGTGCATTAGAAGGCCATAAAAATATGTTCTTCATGCCATGGACAGGTTAAGTGGAGAATAGGTGTGTGACTTTCAGAGTGAGAAGCAACCTTGGGAAACATATGTGATTGAAAAGGATTTGGGTTGCCCGCAGTAAGGCAGCGGCTTCCATCACTAGGAACCCTTTCTGACTCTGAGTCTCTTCTCATTCACCATGCCTAAAAGCATTTAGGTTGAGAAATACGAAGGTCCAGGTTTCTGCTTTGTTGTTTTTTAAATGATCTCCAAAATTCAGTTCTGTGTTAGAAGTTTGAAGTTAATGCAGTATTTAGCAAGAACCGCCAATAAGACTGGAGCTGTGTCCTTGGTTTTCCAGATTTAATTGTCAGAGGGCTTCATATTTCTTAGAATCTTTTGAAATAGAGTGGTAGCTTCCATTTAACTCACTGCAACTACAAAGTAAGTTGTGTAAGAGAGAAAATGCAAATTTAACCTAGCCACAATAAGAATGTTGTGATGTTAAAAAGAAGTATCAGGGGCGCCTGGGTGGCTCAGTTGGTTGGGCAACTGCCTTCTGCTGGGGTCATAATCCCGGGGACCCGGAATCGAGTCCCATATCGGGCTCCCTGCTAGGCGGGAAGCCTGCTTCTCCCTCTCTCACTCCCCCTGCTTGTGCTTCCTCTCTGGCTGTGTTTCTCTCTGTCAAATAAATAAAATCTTAAAAAACAAACAAACAAAAAAACAAACAAAAACAAAAACAAAACAAGAAAAAGAACTATCAGTGGGTGGTTACGGTAATGAGTCAGTACCATAGTTGGGGACATAAATGGGAAATCAGGCATTGATTCCTTGTTGTTATCACCATCTTTTATATGGCCTATTTAACATAATTTAGGAAGAAAATGAATCTGAAGTATCTTCTGTGATGCAAAGTCACAGTGACTTTAGGTAAAATATCTGTCATATCTGGAGGATCCAGGAGTTTGGAGGTTAGTAGGTGTTGTAATTAACAGGGGCAAGGCCTACTACAGGTAGTTTTTATTAAAAGTACAAGATTTAGCCAAGAATTAAAAACAAATAGCCAAAATATATTCGAATCAATTCTATCTCTAATAGTAATCAAGGGTTTAATTCTAATAGTCCATGAAAGTTATTGTTAAAAGAGGATTTAAATGAAAGATTAAATACCAGTGTGTAAAATACTGCTTACTAGAAGAGTCCTGGTTTGAATACTTAGCCATGTGACCTTGAAAGGGTTCCTTAACCCCTCTGAACCTCAGAGGGGATGGTCATTGCTTCTCTTGCATCCCAGATTTATTGTGGAGATCAAATGGGAGACTGCAAGTGAAACTTATTGGGAGCTGTAAAATACTGTATGTATATAAAATTCGTGAGGAGAAAATAACATTCACTTTAGAATTGATATCTAAAATTATGGCTTTTGTAAGTAAGTATTTCAGAGATATTGATTAGCTACATTAATGTTTTAAAAATAATAAGAGCTAGAAATGAAAATTGCCTTAATTACAGACACCTAATCCAAACAGTAAAGCGTGTGATCCTTGTATCCGGAGCAACATCCAGAATTTCTGACAGGGTTTTTTCTGTTTTGACCTTTTGAAGTTCTCTTTCTCTTGGGCTTCCCAAAGTCTTTCAACATAGATTGTTTATAGGATTTTTTTTTTTTTTAAGATTTTATTTATTTGACAGAGAGAAACACAGCCAGAGAGGGAACACAAGCAGGGGGAGTGAGAGAGGGAGAAGCAGGCCTCCCGCCGAGCAGGGAGCCCGATGTGGGACTCGATCCCAGGTCTCCGGGATCATGACCTGAGCCGAAGGCAGTCGCCCAACCAACTGAGCCACCCAGGCGCCCTAGGATTTTTTTTTTTAAGGATAAACTTTTGAGCTTTTGTTTTTTCCAGAATAATTGTAGATTATTCATGTTTGTGAAAATTTCTCCCTTATACGGAATATCTTGGAAATACTTCAATAGTTTTCCTTCTTCTTGTACCTTCTTGTACCTTCTGATATTCTTCTGCATTTTCTTACTTTAAAAAAATATTCATACTCAGAATTTTCTTGGGGTTAAAAATTAGGCATTTTTCCTCAGAATGATATATTAATGTTTAGAAAACAAAATACACATTTTAAGTTAACAGCAAACATATTCTATTAGGCTTTGATATTTTTGGGGCAGGAGTATAGCTGAACTGTTTATAATTGAACTGTTTATAGCTTTGTACAAGTAGTGTAGAAAATCTACCAATGTGTATGCCTGTGTATATGCCCGTGTGCGCACACACACATTTGATCAGAAATTACCTCTAAGTGAGACACATGGGTAGTATAATAAATCTTAAAAATTACTGTTTTCCATTTCCTGAGAAGGAGGGAAGTGAGATGATTAACTACAGTTAATTGATAAATAAGTTGTAATGAAACATTTTTTCCATTTACATCAAAGCTCTTTACTATAATGAAAGATTACATAAAATGCTGCCAGCCTGATTTTATGAACATATTTATCCCATTGCATTATGTGTGGTAAACTTGACAAATATGTGAAAGCATAGTTGTAGACTAAATTAAAATAGTAGAAGATTTTTGCCCCTGGTTATTCCATTTCATTTTATTGTATTAACTCAGCCAAATCCACATACCATATACAGGAATAGGATATGATGGTAAATGCAGGGAATGGAAAGCCAGAAACAGAGCCAGGCAACTGCTTTTGAGGGCCGCTGTTTTTCTAATCTGTTTTTCTCTTGGGAGAGAAGGTGGTAAGAACAGACCTTGAAGGAATGTTTCTTCCATCCAGAGGTATGGCTCAGCAGGCAGGAGCATTCTGTAGGTTGAAAATTTTATAGATCGCCTCAAGTGCATTCTATTCAAGTCAACAAATAGAAAAAAAAATATTTCATGTGCTCTTCAACTGTCTCTGACTTGAATCTGTTTCCTAGTTTGTTGAAATGTAGCCAATGATCAGAAAATTCCCCTGTCCCTGGAAGAGAGATTTATTAGCACTGGCACAGGGAGGTTCCTGGTTTGCTCTAGTACTGTATGAAATAGAATCACAAAAGCAGTGTTTATTACTATTTCAGATCCAAACTTTAGAGGAATCTGAGCAGTAACTTGCTTGATTTGATTTATGTTGTCCCCCACCCCCAGTTGTCGTTAAAATAGACTTAATGTGATTACTGAAAGACTGTTGTACATGTAAATGTATGCCCATTTTCATTCTGAGATTTACCACAAATGAATGAAAATTTTAATTTGGGAATAATATGGTTCTTTTTGTTTTTGACTGTTGGTTTTTGGCTATGGAAAAGATAACTCTTCAAAATTTCCTTTCTTGCAGTTGCTGTAGCAACCTGCCAATGTCCTAGACACAGACAGCTTCCTGTACATCAAACCAGGTTCACTCAGCTGACATGTTGTTACAATGAGGTTTTTAGCACATCATAGGAATTCCTCTGCAGGATGTTGAGTAACATGAGGCCTCTCCAAGACGGAGTAAATAAGAGCTATGTTTTCCTAGATTTACTGCTGTCTCGGAATCTTAAAAATCATACATTCTGGGTATAACAACGCTGAGGTTTCCAGGGAACTTCAGCATAATTGTTAAAGAGCAATTTGTATTTCCTTTCCTGTGCATTAATGGCTCATGGGAGAAAAATCTAAATCACATTGGAGACATAACAGTTACAGAAGTAATCTCATATAGACTTTGAGGTTGAAGGATGATTTAACTGTTAAGAGGTTTTCAAGAAGTATGTATTGCTTCATGTTGTTGTTTCTTATCAATAGTGAACTTTGTACTTTGGAGTGATGGCTCTAATTCAGTGGGGTTGTAAATCAAGTGTGTTTCCACATAAACGTGGAAGCAGGTTTTCTGTATTCTGCTGTGGAAAGTTGGATGACTTTTGAGCTGAGCTCTAACGGAAAACACAAATTGATTTAGAAGAAGATTTACATTACATTTTCAATTTAACTTCTATTTTTGAAAGTGGTTTGTAAAACTCAATGAAAGCCAACTGGAACAATTTATATAGTTTCATTTCATTATGATTAATTTTTCAGTTATCATCATTGGCTAATTTGTGTTATAATTATATTTGAATTGGATGATGATTTGCTTTTCAGAAAGCAAATGGAAATGGCTAAGGAAACGTAGGAAAGTTACTTAAATGAGGCATTAGTTCTTTGGCCTTGTATGTGGAAAAAAGTAGAATTCAACCCCTTGTGGATGTTCAGATCATGAGAAATGCACCTGTCTAAATTACTTCCCACAGTAGTAGCTCTGAGGTGCATGCGAGTAGGCATGTGAAAAATGCCTTTCTAAATATATAAATGCATATCTAAACATGGTTTATAATCAAAGCAGAAATGCTTAGCATCAAAATTTCAAAAAACTGGTAAATTTTGTGTGTTTAAATGTATGACAGAAAAGAATGTTATTCTTTATAACTCTACTGGGGAGAATAAGATAGCTGAGAAAATTGTTGAGAAGGATAAAGTTGAAAGCATACCATCATTATAGAAGAGGACTTATTGAAACGACTGCCAGAAATTCTATTATCAGAAATAAAAATAATATACAAAGCATAGGCATATATCCCAGAACAGCAGAAAACAGATACCATGAGAGTAAATATTTATTGAAAACAATACCACTAATGTGAAATCCTGAACAAACTGAACATCATAAAACAAACATTTATAAGTCTTGGGGTAGAGCAAAAAGAGGAACTTGAGGAAGTTGGAAGCCTTTGCTAGAGCAGAAGTGGATACAGGTTCTGGGAAGCGTAAAGACAAAGGTGAAAAGACTACTAGAGTTGGTTCCTATTCAGTGGACTGGTCCATGGCTTCCCCTGTAGAGATACAGGCTTTAGGCTTATCTTCGGACATCTTTACTTTCTTTCCTTTCTTATCCCTCTCTCTTTCCTTTGCCTTCCCAGGTTCTAAAAAGAGACTCCCAAAACTAATCTAACCAAACCAAGCCAAATAATCTCTTCCTGTGTTATGGATGTCCAAAGTTCCTTAGATTGAGGACAAAACCTACAATTCAATGTTTTAAACCAAAGCAAATGCCTGGCTAGATAACACTTGTATTGAACCTCATTCACAGGAAAATGTGATCAACTCTTGAATAAGAAGCAAGTGTTTGAAACCATTTCCTTTTGAAACAGGATGAAGGAGAGGAGAGAGCAGTGAACATCCCATGTGTGTTATAGGATGGAAAGGATGTGATGAGAAGATCTGATCAACTTCTCATTTTCCTGAGGGTCAGCTTTGAGACATTCTACTACCTAAAGGGCAATGTATTGTGTGTGGTCATAAATCCACACAATATATAAACCAACAAACAGTCCTACACAGTATTCCTGGGTCCAACAATTTTGATCAGTTTTGCCCTCACCACACCTGTCCTTATTTTGAAGGAGCCTCATTTCACAGTGAAACTGTGCATGAGGGTTTCTTCCTACTCTGACCAACCATGTCTTCCAAATAAATGCCTCCCTAGGCCTCAGAGAGGAATAGCAGAAAGAAAGGGAATGAAAGAAATGAGAAAGGATAAAGAATTGTAAGGGAATGAGAAAAATAGAATTTTTAAAAAATATTTTTATTTGTTTATGTATTTGTGTGTGTGTGTGTGTGTGTGTGTGTGTGAGAGAGAGAGAGAGAGAGAGAGAGAGAGAGAGAGAACAAGCAGGGGGAGTGGCAGGCAGAGGGAGAAGCAGGCTCCCTGTGGAACAAGGAGCCCAATGTGGGACTTGATGCCAGGACCCTGGGATTATGACCTGATCTGAAGGCAGATGCTTAACAGACTGTGCCACCCAGGTGTCCCCAAAATAATAGAGATTTAAAGATTTTTTTAGGAAGTATCAGTGTTTAAGTGTATCTCCACATATTTCAATTTAATTGATTCGGGCAGGGCCCACTCTTTGGCACCCCGGGGTGATTCTGTGTATCCTATCAAATCCAGTCCATTTATTTTGCCCCAGGGCCCCAGGAGGTGACACAGCCTGCTGGTGGCCTGCTCAGCCAGTTATACACCAGGCTTTATGACCAGCTTGGCCACTTCACAGCCTGCCAATGGTATCACAGGGTAAACTTCAATTGCTTCATTTTTTTGTAATCCAATATTTGTCCAAGCCAAGATTCCATTTAAGAAAATATTTTTTAAAGGGTTATAGGTCTGATAAAATTTACTTTTCATGAGTACATCATATTCTCAAAATTCTTGGGTGTAATGCAGCAGCTAGAATACCCAACGTACTAGCTTTTTTTCAGAAAAAAAATGTTTATCAATGTGTTTGACGACAGTATAAACTTAATATTGAGAATATTCTTATTAAACTGACTGACTGGCATATAAGAAGCCTATTGAAACAGTTTGTCTTTTCAATCTTGGCTTTTGGGTGGAGGTGCCTTTCTTCTTTCTTTGGATTTCATATTTCTTTATTACTAACATGGAATGTTGCCATGCCAGTGTCTGTAGCTAATAAATACCTTTGGGTGTCAAAGGCAGATTCTATAATTTTTTGAGGATTGTTTTCTGCAATTGAGAATTTACTCAGTGTTCATTGGAATTATTGTTGCCATGCCATTAACTAGAACTTAAGAATGTTTTTTAGTTAATATTTCATTTGTATTTTTTAAAGATTGCTTTTACCAACTCTCTTTGGTACACCGATAAACCTTACAAAGGCCTTCATTGCAATTTCACTAGTATTTTGTTCTAGCTTCACGGGTTCTAAGAGTGTTAAAACAGTTGATTAAAATCCATGGGAATACATGTCTAGTGTACTAGGCTCCTTTTGTTTGTAGCCCAAAAATATCTCTGTGAATGTATTTTTGCTTCAACCGCAATTCTTTTTTTTTCTTTATTATTTTCTCACAGTGGGAGCATGAGCCTGTGTTTGTGAGACTGATGTCTGTTGTCATGGACATAAATAATGTCACAAACTCAGTGCTATACAAAGTAGGGAGGAAAAACGGGCTGAGAAACACAATCTTAGAGCAGACGAGAACCTGAAATGATTGTAAACTACTCCAGTGTTAATTTGGAAGATAATCCCCATAGTCTAGCTAACTTATTCATCTTACACTATTTTGGAATGTCATCAACGCCGTTTTTAGCTCATTTAAGTTCAGTCACTTCCAAATACAATGATTTTACAATAGCTGCAATTTCTAACTGCAATTCAGGCAATTTAGAAGGAACACGTGAAAAAAAGGTGTACACCCCACAACGGAAAATGTGCTGCCCATTTAAAACTTAGAGAGCAGTTGTTGAGATATCAATGATCAAAACAAAATAAGACATAAAAAACAACAACTAAACTAGATCAAAGGAGCAGTTTGTTATATTCCTGTAAGTAGAGATAACATAAAGATATGTGGCCATTTAAGTAGCCCATACAGTGAAATAAGGCCTTCAAGTACAAATTAGCTTCAAGTAGTGAGGGAGCAAAGTCAGTATGTTCTTGAAAATAAGTATTCTTGGTTTCAGTGAAACATACAACTAATTTCCCTCCAGAGATGAGATGTCCTGTCAGCAGTTACAGTTATTTATAATGGAGTTAGAATTTTCCATTTGTTCTTGGGGTCTGGTAGGATGCCCAGCTCCTGTTTTATTTATTTTTCCCCTCTAAATCCTACACTATGATAGGTTTCTGTTTACCCAGATTTCTTTTTTTCCCCCAGTTTATTGTTATCTTTACTCTTTGTGTTGAATTTAGTTGTTTAATTATGAGTATTTTTAAGGTATTCATTTTTACTCCTTGATTCAAGTAAAATAATAGTCTTCGAAAATCTTGTAACAGCTTTATATATCATTTGCTCGAATTTACAATTACTGGTGAATTGTATGCTCTAGAAGCAGATAGTTTTATATTTACGTCATGCTGTGGCATAAACCCTAGCAAAGGTAGCCAATATAAAGTGACCTGTATATTTATCTTACATTTAAATTATGGAAAGTGAGGGTTTTATTGGAAGACATCTGTGCCTCCTATTAAGTTGCGGTTTCCATATTTTTCCATTTGGGTTGTATTTTTTTTTTTTTGAATTGAGTTGAAAGAGCCAAAATTTAGTAGCAGACATTTTCGATCAGTTAGAACAAGTAGTGTGTTTTGTTTTGATGACTAATCACTTTAAAGTTTTCCAGAAGAATTGGTGGTTTTTATTTTCATCAAAGGTAGGCTGTATTGGAAATTTGTACTTCTTTTAAATTGCATGAGCAAATAGAATTTTCACCAAAAAATGATGCTGGAAGTAATTTTTGCAAGTGATCATGAAATTGTTGCAATTGTCATAGGTCATACATTGAAACTGAGTTTATTTAAATTCTATCAGAGAGAAAAAGATGATGGTAAAGAAATAAAGATCTTTGTGAATAATGGGCTTCTTTTTTTTTTTTAACTAGGGGAAAATTTTGGGATTTAGATGTCTTTCTTTCCCCTTGGAGAACAAATTTTTTAGGCACATCCTCTTTCATGATTGTCCATCCTTGTCCTAAAGGGCCTTCCAATCTGACTGAACGTGTTGGGACCAGGGTGATAGGCAGGAATCAGAAAAGATTCTAGAGTTTAATTCCATCATCCGCTCCACTGACAGAACAGGGCAGACAGCTCAGAAAGAAGAAATGGGCAACTGCAGACAAACTGAGTTTGAGTCCAGCAAGTTAGGACGTCCACCAGGATGAAGGAATATTTACATACTTTGTGGACATTGAAAAATGATTCCCCTTTAATTTCTATTCTAGAACGCGGTTCACCTACGGATTTTGTTACTAAAGATATCACTGACACATCAATTGGGGCATATTGGACATCTGCTCCAGGAATGGTTCGAGGTTACAGGGTCTCATGGAAATCGCTTTATGATGATATTGAGACTGGAGAGAAAAGTCTTCCTGGAGATGCAATTCATACCGTGATAGAAAATCTGCAGCCAGAGACCAAATACAAGGTTTCAGTCTTCGCAGTTTACAGCAGTGGAGAAGGAGAACCCTTAAATGGAGAAGCCACAACTGAATGTAGGTAACATCACCAGTGTGTTTAGACGTGTGTTGATGCTACCTAATGGCTATCAGCTCAAGTGACAGTTTAATCACTTGCCATTATTTTTCATTCTATGATAAATGGGGATGAAAAATTAAGACCTTTAAAGACTGTGGTTTAAATTCAGGTTGGTGTAGTTCACTTAGTATAAAAATTATATCATGTTTTGAAATATTGAATTCCATCCAACTACCTATATTTGTCTCTCTTCTCCCCCCCCCCCCCATAGGATGGTCAACTAGATAAGAAACTCAACTAGTGAAAAGATCAAGAGCCATGGAGACAAAGGGAATGTAGGCCTATTTATAGCTGTATGACTTCAGGCAAATACTTAACCTTCTTTCAATCTCTGTTTCCTTATCTGTAGATTGCAGTCTCAGAGTTGTTTTGAGGATTAAATGAAATAACAATGTGCAAAGCAACAAGCATAGTGCCTAGCCACTTAGAGTTGATTGATACAGGAGAGTAGCTATTGAGACTATGATTATTATATACCCAAGACCAATCCTAGAGACTTGACTTCATCCCTTTTGTATTTGGTAAGGTTAAATTGAAAGTCCACTCAGTTTTCTGGTGGCTCAGGTTTACCTTAATGTCATTAAATATTCTTTCTGGTGAATGATTTTAAATGACTTATCATCATTTAGTATCAGCTGGTTGGTGAAAGGGGCACCAACATACCTTAATTCTCTTCCCTAACAAGCCGTTTGTGAAGCATCTAGGCATTTCTAAGAATTTATAGGAGGAAAGTTGATTCCTTTTGTTCTGGGAGTGTTTTAGATAAAGGGGACAGAATGGGACATTCCTGCATTTCCTTTTATTAAAAAGAAATGGAGGTATTGAGGGATTTTTCTGGTAAGGGAGGGGAGAGGGAAGTGTTGTGAGCAATTCCAAATTAGCCCGGTATCTTGATTTTAAGTTGTCCTTAAAGTCTTTTGGTCTGAGTTGTCTGAAGAATTCACCTCTCTTTTTTTAATCACTAGCAAACTCAGTAGTATGTGTCTAAGTTTAAATCTGTGTCAGAGTTAACCAGATTAAAAAAAAAACTCCTTATTGGAAATTTAATATGTGAAAAGGCCTATTTTTCAGATAGTCTCATGATTGGTTTCCATGGTAGTAAATAAAATCTCATGTCTGAATATATGGGCTGGTGTAGTTTAAGAATCTGGCAGAGATTTATTTGTTGTAAAGAGAAATCATGTTATAAATGAGGCCAGATATGACACATATAGCTAAATTTATCTGTAGGAGTAAAGATACAATTCATGTGGTTGAGCAATTATGAAAGTATATGTATTTAGAGGAAAGATTTTTCCAAAATTCTCTTCCATTGTGTCTTCCAAAAAGACAGTCTTCAGATATTTATTTGGGATTGAAAATCTCCACAAGGGATATGTTTTAGCCAAATGCAAATATCTTAGCAGAAATCCTAATAAATTTTCATCTCTAAGAAGCTGAACCTCTAAGAAATTGTCAGTACTTCTTGGTTAATTCATTGATTTAATTTACTTTTAAAGGTAAGTGGAGAGAAAGGCGTCTTTTGAACTAGGAGTGGACTGGGCAGGAATGAAACTTAAGTGTTTGTTTTGTTTTTTAGTTTTGTTTCTTTTCTTTTCTTTTCTTTCTTTTTTTTAAGATTTTATTTATTTGACAGAGAGAAACACAGCCAGAGAGGGAACACAAGCAGGGGGAGTGAGAGAGGGAGAAGCAGGCTTCCTGCCGAGCAGGGAACCTGATGTGGGGCTTGATCCCCGGTCTCCGGGATCATGACCTGAGCCGAAGGCAGTCGCTTAACCAACTGAGCCACCCAGGTGCCCCTTGAGTTTTGTTTCAATGCAAACTGCTCAAACAACTAAGCAGATAAGAGAGAAGGCAAGGACCTTTCTTTGTGCTCTACAGTTTTGTTATATTTTATTTTGCTGTCTTCGTGGGAAATAAAGCAGTTTAGAGGCTTGAGAGATTTGAGTCAGATGTGGTGTTTAGGTGGTGGATGAATCCTAAAGTATGGGATAACTGGGCAGTCACTAGGTCATGCTCTTAGAGTTTCTTATAGACTTCTAAGGGGACATTTTGGAAATATGTTCAGGATTGCTTTTACCTAAAACTCAGCAATATGGTATGCAGACTGTTGATACAATGAAAACCATGGATTGTGGCTAGAAAGCCAGCAGATGGGAACCTATCTATTGGACCTCCAGTTTATAGTAGCTTTTTTAGCAGAGATGCAGTGGGTGTTGGAAAACATCTTGGGAGAGTTTCTAAAAGGTGCAAAGAACTTATAATGTGAATGTTGCATCATTTTATAGTGTGTGTTGTACCTGTCAGTGAGGTGAAAAATCTTGCTTTTTACTCATGGGATGCCAAAGAGGCTTTTTTTTTCCCTCTCCCATAATATCCAAAGTTTTCCATTAAAACTAGGGTAAGATATGTTGTACATTATGCTCACATAGCTGCTTTTAAGATTTTCTTTTTATCACTGATTTGAAGCAGTTTGCTTCTGATGTGCTTGAGGTAGGTTTTTTTCATGCTTTTTGTGCTTAGGGAGTCCATTGAGCTTCTTGGATCTGTGACTTTATAGTTTTATACAATTTGAAAATATTTAGACCATTATTTTTCTCAAACACTTTATTTATTACACCCCACTCTCTTTAGGCACTCCAATTATGCATGTGTTAGTCTGTTTGAAGTTATCACACAGTTTACTATCGTGCTCTTGGTTTTTCAGTCTTTCTTTTCTTGTGTTTCATTTCAGATAATTTCCATTATCACGTTAACAGTTTCACTAATGTTTCAAATCTGCTGTCAGTACCATCTGGTGTATCTTTCATCTCAGACATTGTATTTTCCATCTCTAGAAGTTCAGTTTGAGTCTCTTTTATATGTTCTGTGTCTTTACTTAGCATGTCTACTATTTCTTCTGCCATCATAAATGTCTGGAATATAGTTGTCATAGCTGTTTTACTGTTCCTTGTGAATAATTATGTCCTGTATATCATTTCTGCTTCTGCCTCTATATATTTGATTTTTATTCTTCTTATGGATTGATTGTCTTAGCTCCAACTGCCATAACCAAATACCAGGAGCTGAACCAGGCTTAAACAACAGAAATCTGTTTTCTCACATTTCTCGAGACTGGAAATCCAAGATCCAAGTTCTGGCAGAATTTGATTTCTGGTGAGAACTCTGCTCCTGATTTGCAGATGGCCACCTTCTCGCTATGTCCTCACATGGCCTTTCCTCCTCTCTGCGTGTGGGTGGAGGGGGAAGTGAGGGCACACTCTGCTGTCTCCTCTTCATTTTATAAGGGTTTTAATCCCATCAGATTAGTACTGTGCTCTTATGACCTTATTTAATCCTGATTACCTCCCTAAGGTTCCATCACCAAATATCACATTAGAGGTTAAAGCTTTAACAAATGAATTTTGAGGAGACACAGTCATTCAGCCTATAACATAAGTCATATTTTTTCCTTCTTTGCATGCCTGGTAGTTTTTATTAGACGCCAGACTTTGCCAATTTTACTTTGCTGGGTGCCAGATATTTTTACATTCTTATAAATGTCCTTAAGTTTTGCTCTGGGATTCAGTCAAGTTACTTGGAAGTTGTTTAATTTTTCTCAAGCTTTCTTTTGAGTTGCGTTAGAACTAGACCAGAGGATCCTTTAGTTAAGGCATAACTTTGCTCCATTATTGGGGCATTACTGGGGACCTGCATGAACTCTAGGAATTAATTGTTCCTTCTGCTTCTTTTGGATGGCTCTTTCCCTAGTCTTGTATAGTTTCCTCATGCATATGCACTGATTAGTACTGGGCTGAAGACTCCAGGAGGACCTCCAGAAGATTTTTGGAGTTTTTCCCTCTGTTACACCATCTCCTCTTCAATACTCTGCTCTGCAATTCTAGAGGCCTTAAACTCCCCAGACTCACAGAACTATCTCCTCAATTAAGTGAGATCACCAGGCTCCATCTGGTTTCTCTCTTCCTGAACTGGGGCTGGAAATTCTCTAAGCAATAAGCAAGGACAATTATAAATTTCACTGTCATTTCTTTCTATCTCTCAGGGATCACTGTCCCACATTGCCTGATGTCTAGTGTTTTAAAAATGTATTTCTCTCTCCCTCTCTCTCTCCATATATATATTTGGTTTATTCAGGTTTTTTAGTTGTTTCAAGTCATCCTTGCCTATTTCAACATGAAAATTTCTCATAGGATTAAGAAAGATTCTTTGCAACATTTTATTCAGTTTAGTGTCTTCGTATAGAAAATGCTTATAACCTTTGAATGTTAAGATTATTGAACTGAGTGAAATGACCTTGCGCATAAACTCTAACTATGTAAAAGAAAAGAAATGTGTTGGCTATTTGTGGATGTGGGATGATATATTTCTGATACAATTATTGGTAATTGTGAGATATTAGTAAAAATTATTTAATAAATAATATTGATTATATATTTATGAAATGTTTTTTACATATAATGTTTCCTAAAACATTTAGTGTATACCAGTTTATCTCTAGAGCCCTTGAGATATTTTTATGTGTTAGAGTTTCCTATTCTTTTGTGTTCATAGTTTTACATGTCTGTGGCAGTCAGAAAGAATAGTGTTAAAAATAGTCAACTCTGGCTAGGCATTTATGGACTGTACCTTTTTCTGAAAAGGCCCAAATAATATTTCTGACCCTAAATTCATGATTTTTAGTATTCCCCACAGCATGATAACCACAAGGATTATTTACAGCTGGAAATAAAATAAAAATTCTAAAAGCTCATCACTGGAAAGGGATGTTTTCTTTACTAAAGTCTCTAGAATGCAAAAGGAAATCCATGCAATAAGAACTTCCATTTTTTTAGTTATTAGCTAGATAAAGAGAAAACATCTTACCATGATCTCACTGAGATTAGGCTCACACGCCATCATGAATTTATGAGAGATCACATTCGTAAGCAAGAGCACAGTGTACATATTTAAGAAACCACAGTTTCTTTTCACATAAATGGGAAAGTAGACATGTGTATTTTCTTTCATAGGACACATTATAATCTTCCTTTTATCTCACAGTATCTCAAGATTCAAAAACCTTAAAAGTGGATGAAGAAACGGAAAACACAATGAGAGTTACCTGGAAACCAGCACCTGGGAAAGTCATCAACTACCGGGTTGTGTATCGCCCCCGTGGGGGTGGGAGACAAATGGTTGCCAAAGTGCCACCCACAGTCACCTCAACAGTGTTAAAACGACTTCAAGCCCAGACTACATACGACATCACAGTTCTCCCAATGTACAAGACAGGAGAAGGAAAGCTTAGGCAAGGATCAGGAACAACAGGTATAAAATAGTAATTTTTGCAGGGAGGGGAAAGGAGTGCAATATTTTAAAAGAAGGCTTTCATACATCTACTTTATTTGTAAATGTCTGAAATTAATTCTGTAATAAATTAAATTATAATAATTAGTTAGGATGCCTAATTAGCATTCTATTTTTACCACTCTAGTTTCTGGTGAAATTATTCTACATATTAATGATCTAAAGCTAATCTAATCTTCTCAGTGCGGTAATTATTTATATGTCCTCTTGGGTAGCACTTTGTTATCAGGATTTTTATTGGGTATTATATTCTGTGTTACCTGACTTAACCCTCTTGATAAACATACAATTTGAAGTGTGGTATATGTGATGATTCCCATGTGTATCACTTAGATATTTCTAATTCAATTTCTTATAGCAGCGGGGACTAAAAAATCCAAAGCTTAGTCTTATGGATAATATTTTAAAATCTTTTTATCTTTACAGCTTCTCGATTTAAGTCACCCAGAAACCTCAAAACATCTGACCCAACCATGTCGAGCTTCCGAGTGACTTGGGAGCCTGCTCCCGGGGAAGTAAAGGGTTATAAAGTCACATTCCACCCCACAGGGGACGACAGAAGACTGGGGGAATTAGTGGTTGGACCATATGACAATACAGTTGTTCTGGAGGAACTTAGGTAGGAATGCACTATATTCAGTTTTTGTTAAAAGATTGAATAATTAGTGGAAATTAGTAGGCCTTCCACAGATAATCACTTATGTGTCTGTTTGCTAGTGGAGGGTTTAGAATCAGCAGCAGTCACTCTCTTATTCTTGGACTTGCTGAAGTTGAGGTTAGGATTCAGAGGCTAGCATAAGTTTTTGTAATGTTTTAATGATTTTGGTTAAGTGATCAGGAAATGACATTTTTTTCAGTAACATCCTGCTTTTTAAAAATTAACATCCATATATGATTTCACCCAAAGCAGCTTGTCCTTAGCCAGGCCCGTGGAGTGTGGGAGTTCTTGTGCCTTCTGGGAAGGCCCAGGTGACTCACGCTGAGATGCTGAATATGAATCCCCTTCCAGGGTGGGCCATGGGAGAGAGAAGCAGGACTTTGTGTTTGGTGCCAGCTGGCTGGATTGGGGACGGGTGGGCTGATTAAAGGTCTCGCTTCAGGCTGTGCAGTGGAAAACAAGGATGTTTGAGTTTAAACAGCACCCTACATTCATTACAGTAGGAAGAATGGACTACTGTGCACTGCCTTTTGGAAAGTTTGTCTCAATCACTCATTCACCAATATTGAAATCTATATAAACTCTCACTGTTTACTTTATTGGATTAGAGAGGATGAAATGTACTGAGCCCACTATGTGCCAGACACTTTATATTACCTTGCATATACAACATTTAAATTATTTTCTTAAATTCTGTTTAGAAACAGTGTGTTACAACCTGCTTTAAGTGCGTATTGGTAAATCAAAATGAAAGTCTTTAACAAAGCCAAATATGCTACCGCTTATTTATATACAGACTATATATTTTAACATTTCAGGGCAGGTACCACCTATAAAGTAAATGTTTTTGGAATGTTTGATGGAGGAGAAAGTTCGCCACTTGTTGGACAAGAAATGACAACCCTTTCTGACACAACTGTAATGCCAATTTTATCTTCTGGTAAGAAATTGAGTTACAGTCCCCTAGGAAATCTTAATATTATGAAACTACTTCAAATATGAACTGTTAGGTTAATCACATGGTGAAAAGCAGCTATAAACATTTTGTACTAAAATGTATTCAAATAATTTACATGCCTAAAAACATACCTTCAAGCATCCAGCTAAGCATATCTTTGGCAATATTTTTTTAAAGGCCTATTGTCAGCCTTGCATTGGTTACATAGTACTGAATTATTTAAAGATGAGTTTTGGCAATGGGCTGGTAATATACATTTTCTCTCTTTTTGATGACTAAAATGCAGTTTTATTTTTTTAATGTAGTTGCAGTAATGATTTATTTGGGCCAAGCAAGTAGAGTTAGGTTATATAAGTAGGAGGACAACCATGACTTGGGAAGCAACATGGTAACATAAGGCCTTTAGATTTTCCTGCTTCTGCCACACTTATAGCTTCAATGTGCATGAAGCTAGTTTTGAACACTCTTGGAGGTAGAAGTAGTGGATAGAATTTACTTCCCCAAATTTTCCAGCCTTTGGTAAAGAAAGAGTAGATCTGGGCAGGGTAGGGGAAGTCTTGCAAAGGCTGAAGTGTTTGAAGTAGCATCTGGGCGTCCTCAATCCTGATGGAGTGCACTACATGTGAAGGACACCTTTGTAGGACACCTAGTATACTGTAATGAGCATCATTTAGTTTTTCTCAAAGAGTTTGTTTTAAACAACATAAAGATGAGATGCTAAAATGGCAAGAAATTGGAAAAGTCATAGCTGGTAATGCAAGCTTCCAGAAAAGAGGACATTTAAAAATATGGATGTGGATAAAATAAATGAAAGTGTCAAATCCTACTGTTTTGCATGAATGTTCTGTTGTTTTTGTTATGATGATATTAACTGACTTATATTTTTATTTTGTAGCTTGTGCACTGAGGATATTGGGATT
The DNA here is from genome assembly GCA_004023965.1 of Spilogale gracilis. Lineage (NCBI taxonomy): Eukaryota > Metazoa > Chordata > Mammalia > Carnivora > Mephitidae > Spilogale > Spilogale gracilis. The sequence goes on from PITA01010440.1 coordinate 46,477, forward strand.
TTTCTCTCTTTCCAAAGCACCCTAGCATTGTATCAGTGTTTGTGCTTTTTGTCTCTACAGCTCTCAATCTGTATATTTGTTTGCGTACTTTTTCTAAATTGTCTTCCTTCTTTCTTGTTTTTTTAAATGTGCAGACTTCACCATCTGTACATCTGTATTTATCTGATTGTTATACATAGTAGATGATAAAGTTAAGCAGCTAACAACTTAATAATATAATAGCTATCAGATTTTAAAACAAGGTATCTTTATTTCAAAAATATCTAATTTTAAGAGTCATGCATCTAATCTTTTGTGATATATGAAATAAGTACCCAGAAGCTTAATTGTTCTAGAAGATGTTTTTAGCTCACTAAAACCTTTCTTAGCTCACACATTTTATTGGTTCATTTCATACTTCTCTGCTAATGACCATTACATCTTATGGAAAAATGCAGCATCTAATCTTTAGAGCACATTAAAATTTTATTAGATCACATTAAAATTATTGATGACTTATAGTAAGATAGTTGTACATTTTTATTCATTTATTTTAGCTCTTGGGTTTGTGAGCCCATTCACATTTACAGTGATGGTTTAATTTAAGTGTCCAGAGTCTATGATTATGGCCAGGAAATATAGTCAAAGGTAAAGGAAAGATTTGCCACAGAAATAATCATTGGAGGAATTGGTGATTCTCATGAATGTTATTTGAGGTTAATAAACCATATGCCGTATGTTGAGAATCTTGACCTCCAAATTGCAAAAATAAGCTATAGAACTGAAGCAGCTAGGCAAGCATCCAGGGATGGCAGAGGCATGGCTAGGAAGTAATCCTGTTAAGAATTTGCTCCTGACCCTGCCCTGTCTCATGATTGCCATGTCAGGGATGGAGTGTCTCACCAGAGCAGAAGCAGACATTGTGTTGCTGGTGGATGGTTCGTGGAGCATTGGCCGGGCAAATTTTCGAACTGTGAGGAGTTTCATCTCTCGCATTGTGGAGGTCTTTGAGATTGGTCCCAAAAGAGTACAAATTGGTAGGTCTGACAATATTGAAGACCTTTAGACATTTTCCTCATGCTTATTGATGTATACTAATGCCAGTGGTGTTATTTTAGCCCTTGCTCAGTATAGTGGGGACCCCAGAACAGAGTGGCAACTAAATGCGCACAGAGACAAGAACAGCTTGTTGCAAGCTGTGGCAAACTTACCATACAAGGGAGGCAATACTCTCACAGGTGAGTAAGGGTGATGTGTGCTTTTAGCTCTTGCTTTTGGTCAGAACTTGTGGCTGAATAATGATGTGACTGGTTCTCTTTTAAAAATCCCACTAGGCATGGCTTTAAATTTCATTCGTCAACAGAGCTTCAGGACCCAAGCTGGCATGAGGCCTCGAGCTCGAAAAATTGGTGTTCTCATCACCGATGGGAAGTCACAAGATGATGTTGAGGCACCTTCAAAGAAACTCAAGGATGAAGGCGTAGAGCTGTTTGCTATTGGTAAGCACTCAAAAGGCTACAGTGTCCCTGAGGTTACAAAAGCTGAGGATATTTTTGTAGTTAAAATTTTTTTTTGAAGCACAAAAGAACAAATATATTTTTCCTATCACATAATTTATCAAAATGATATGCCAAGAAGTTAACTCATTTTCTTCTTTTCCCCTCTAATGGGAAAGAACTACATGGCCTCTTGGAAGAAAGTAATGGATCAAGAGGACAAATGTACTATTAATAGAATTCAGGAAAATTCCTGTTTGGTTTTCCATGGCACCATGTTTATTTTTGGTAGCCATTATGTTACTTTCCAGAAAAAAACACTCAAGAGACACTTTTTGGTGAGAAATTGGTCCTAGAAGCATTTAGAAGAATCTAATTCAGAATAGCCTGTAGTTTATATTATTTTTTCCTTTTTTTCTATTTTGTAACTATAGATAATCATTTTATTATTGAGGAAAATCACATATATGTTCTACTTAACATTGAAAATTCAAATGCTTTTAATTTGAATATGCCTTTTTTCCCCTAAGGTATTAAAAATGCTGATGAAGACGAATTAAAGATGATTGCAACAGATCCTGATGATACCCATGCATACAATGTGGCAGATTTTGAGTCACTCTCTAAGATTGTAGATGACCTCACTATTAACTTGTGTAACAGTGTCAAAGGTCCAGGTGAGATTAGCCCAGGGTTTCTCACTCTTAGCACTGTTGATATTCGGGGCAGATAATTATTTTTGGGATGAAGGAAGGAAACCCTTAGTATATTAGGAGATGCTTAGCAGCATCCTTTGGCTCTGCCCACTGGATGTTGGTGGCATCTCCTGAGTTGTGACAACTAAAAATATTTTCAAATATTGCCAAAGGTTTGCTGGAGAAAATAATGCCCTTAGTTGAGAAACATTAATTTAGTCCCTGATTTTTTTTCTCTGATTTGTTTCTGATGGCAGCAAACTAGAAATGGCTTGTAACTTATTTGAAGATAAATAATGTGGTAGAAATGGTTCATATGCTTTGGGTAATGAAGATGCATTTATATGACTTTTTCTTTTTGGTTTTTTCCTCTTCAAACATTCACAGATTTTCTTTTTAGATTTTGAACAACAGCCTGACCTTTTCCCTGGAGAAATAAACCAGCCGGGATTTGTAGGCTTCTGGCTCTGGATTAGCTGAGAGAGTTGTAGTTTTATTTAGTTGGAGAGGACTTTGAGTGGGGATGAAAACATCTTTTATCTGTTTTCCTTTTTTTTAATCAACTGTGTAATAGTTGCATTCATTCTAGTTTCTCAAACAGTAAAATTGCTTGATAATTTTGTAAGCTTGATTATGACCCAAGTATAATAAAGGTTAGAGTACTAAGAATGGAAATGCTTTCCCCAGCTTTACAAAGACAGTTGAAAGAGTTTTTATGAGACTGGATTTCATTAATTCTCTTTAAATTACTATTGGGGACATCTTTCTGATGGTCATAGTGAGCTTACTATTTCTATTTTCATTGATGTTAATTCTAGATATTGTTTTATAGTCATTCTGTTGTTCATTGGTCATTTCACTTTACTCACAGAGAGCACAATCACAGGCAGTAGGGTAGTACCAAATTTTAAAAGACGTGGTTGTTTTTCTTCTTTCTTGACTAAGAAAGTGGTTAGCCTCTCTTACAACTGAACTAGGTCCTGTAGGTGTACTAAACATGAAAAAGAAACCAGTTCTATTCTCACAGAGCATAACCTTTAGTTAAGGAGAAAATACATGATGAATTTAAATGTGGCAACCTTGGGTGGTACCAACAGTGATAGAAACAATAGAATTGCCAAGACCCCAAACCTTCTTCAGTAATTATTTGTATAAGATTAGAGAAAGGAGGATGTATTCAAGGATGATTCAGAGGTTTTTGGGTTAGGCAACTGGTAAACTGGTGATGTCATAAAGGAAAGGTGGGACCAAGTTTTCATGAAAGACAATGAGCCCAGCCTTGAATCTTCTGGGGCTGAAGAATCCTTTGATTACCCATTGAGAGAAGTCTTATAAGCAATGGGACTCTAGCCTGATATACTGGGTGTCAGTATATCAGGATGTATGTACAGTGTGAAATATGGAAAGTAATACTATTTTAATCTAATTTCAAATTTCATCACCTTGCTATAATAATGAAAAAAGCCTATGTATTTTATTTCCATGTGTAGGTGACTTGGAAGCACCTTCTAACCTAGTTATTTCTGAACGAACCCATCGTTCTCTTAGAGTGAGCTGGACACCTCCTTCTGACAGTGTGGATAGGTATAAGGTGGAATACTACCCACTTTCTGGAGGGAAACGTCAAGAAGTGAGTAGGCAACACCTACAACCCATTCCTTCTTGATAGTGAGATTGAGTCCTTCACATTAGGGCTCAGAAAAACTTTGGGTGTGGAGCAAGAAGGATGTAGAGTGAGGCAGAACTGAGTCAGCAATTTCATTTGAGCTTAATTAAAAGGAAAGATCTTTGCTTAAATTCTTATGGTTTCTACGAATTGCAGAATATCAATATGGTTTTTAATTAAAGGATGCTTGATTAATTTTGAATTTATGTAAGAATCATGGAGTTAGAAGGAAACATTAAAGATGATCTAGTTTTACCCACTCATTTTACAAATGAGGAAACAATAGCTGGAAGAATAAATTACATGAATTGTCTAAGATCTCATTGTAATCTGGTAATTTCCAAAAACAAAAGATAATGGCCTCATTGAAATATAATTTCTAAGTTTATTGCAGTTAGCTACTTTGTAATTAGAGTAGAACAGAGGAAAGAAATTACAACATAAGTTATTATTTTTTTTTAATCTTTTCCTCTAGTTTTACGTGAGCCGACTGGAAAGTAGCACAGTACTGAAAGATCTGAAACCTGAAACTGAGTATGTTGTCAATGTGTATTCTGTGGTGGAAGATGAATATAGTGAACCTCTGAAGGGCACAGAAAAAACCTGTAAGTTTGATTTAAAAAAAAATCTCCTTATCTTTTTAAAGATGAACAGGAGGCATTCCATGTGGGATTTTTGGCAGCCTTCCAAATCATTCCTTTATTCAGTATCTGTTCAACAAATATTTACTGAGTGTGTTCTTTGTACAGGTGCTCAACAAATACTCAACTACTCTTACTGGCTGTTCTTGCCATCATAGGACCCCACTGGTGGAATGGGTAGTTGTGGCCATTGATAACTTAGAGAGATAACTTACCTTTCATAGTTATTCACTTCTTAAGATATCATGTGGGGAGTGGGACTAAGAATAGGAAGGGGAGCTGTGGAGAGGTGACCTATTTCAGTTTTGTAGGTGGTCAGATCTTCCTCCTGTCAATGAGATCACCCTTTTCTTCTGGCCTTTGCTTCCTGGCCTTTACTTGAGAGGCACTAATGGCTTTGACTTTGAATAGAGCTTTTGGTAGAGATATTCCTTGCTCCTCTGCCTGGCAGGGTTTCTGAGGCCTGGTAGGATTTTTTTTTAATGATTTTATTTATTTATTTGAGAGAAAGAGAGTGAGTGAGAGAGAGCATGAGAGGGGAGAAGGTCAGAGGGAGAAGCAGATTCCCCGTGGAGCTGGGAGCCCGATGTGGGACTTGATCCTGGGACTCCAGGATCCTGGGACTCCAGGATCATGATCTGAGCTGAAGGCAGTGGCTTAACGAACTGAGCCACCCAGGTGCCCCGGCCTGGTAGGATTTTTGAAGCCATATAAAAATACTCTTTCCTTCTTCCATCTTCTTGGCTAGACTCCAGGGGAAGGAAGGCCACTAGTAAAACAAAGGAGTGGGCAAGAATTGACTCTATTTATATCTCTTCTCTCTTTCTTTTTAAGTTTTAGGTACAGAACATTGTAAGTCAACATCTATATACACTACAAAGTGATCACCACTCAAAGTATATTACCATCCATCACTTCACACTTGATCATCTATCCCTTTCATCCACCCTCCGACCCCGATCCCCTCTGGCAACCACTGATTTGTTCTCTGTATCCATGAATTTGGTTTTATTTGATTGTTTGGTTTTTGTTTGTTTTTTAGATTCCACATATGAGTAAATCTGTTGCTGTTTGTCCTCTGGTTTATTTCACTTAGCAATACCCTTAAGGCCTATCACAAGTGGCAAGATTTCATTCTTCTTTATGGCTGAGCCATACTCCATTTTTTAAGTATATATATATATACTTAAAATATATATATGCACACACACATATATATATTTCATTATATACATCTTGTATATACATCACCTCTTCTTTATCTTTTTATCCATTGATGCACATGTAGGTTGTTTCTATATCTTGGTTATTGTAAGTAATGCTACAATGAACATAGAGGTGCACATATCTTTTGAATTAATGGTTTTGTATTCTTTGAATAAATAGCCAGTAGTGGAATAGCTGAATCATCTGATAGTACTATTTTTTGTAGAATCTCCATACCATTTTCTATAGTGGCCGCACCAGTTTGCAATCCCACCAATAGTATGTGAGCTTGCCAGCACTTGTTATTTCTGGTCTACTTGGTAATAATCATTCTAACAGGTATGAATGAGGTGATATCTCATTGTAGTTTTGATTTGCATTTCCATAGTAATTAGTGACATTCAACATCTTTAATGTGCCTGTTAGTGATCTGTATGTCTTCTTTAGAAAAATATTTATTTATATCCTCTGACCATTCTTTAATTGAGTTGTTTTGTTGTTCTCATTGCTGTTGAATTATGAGTTCCTTATACAGTTTAGATATTAACTCCTTATTGGAGCTATGATTTGCAAATATCTTCTCCCATTCAGTAGGTTGTCTTTTAGTTTATGATGGTTTCCTTTGCTGTGCAGAAGCTTTTTATTTTGATGTCGTCTCATTTGTCTATTTTTACTTTTATTTCCCTTGTCTTTGGAGTCTGAGCTACAAAAACATCACCAAGACTGATGTCAAGGAGCTTACCATCTATGTTTTGATTCTAGGCATTTTATGGTTTCAGGTCTTGCCTTTAAGTCTTTAATGCATTTTTAATTAATTTTTGTGTATGGTATAAAATCGTGGTCTAGTTTCATTCTTTTGCCTGTGGCTGACCAGTTTTCTAATACCACTTATTGAAGAGATTGTTTTTATTCCATTGTATGTTCTTGGGTCCTCTGTCATAATTATTCATATTTGCATGGGTTTATTTCTGGACTTTCAATTCTGTTCCATTGGAGTGTGTGTGTGTTTGTGCTGGTGCCATACTTTTTTTTTTAAAAGATTTTATTTATTTATTTGACAGAGAGAAACACAGCTAGAGAGGGAACACAAGCAGGGGAAGTGAGAGAGGGAGAAGCAGGCTTCCCGGCGAGCAAGGAGTCCGATGTGGGGCTCTATCCTGGCACTACAGGATCATGACCTGAGCCGAAAGCAGACACTTAATGACTGAGCCACCCAGGCACCCTGCCATACTGTTTTTATTACTGTATCTTTGTAGTATAGTTTGAAATCAGGGAGTGTGATACCTTCAACTTTGTTCTTCTTTCCCTGTGATTGCTTTGGCTATTTAGGATCTTTTGTGGTTTCACACAAATTTTAGCATTATTTGTTCTATTTTTTTTGTGTGTATTTTTGTGAAATATGCCATTGTAATTTTGATAAGGATTGCATTGACTGTAGATTTCTGTGGATACTGTGGACATTTTGGCAATATTAATTTCTCCAATCTATGAGCACAGTGTATTTTTCCATGTATTTGTGTATCTTCAGTTTCTTTCATCAGTGTCTTATAGTTTTCAGTGTATAGGTCTTTCACCTCCTTGGCTAAATTTATTCCTGAATATTTTATTCTTTCTGATGAAATTATAAATGAAGATTGTTATTCTTAATTTGTGTTTTTGATAGTTTGTTATTAGTGTATGGAAACACCACAGATCTCTGTATATTGATTTTATATCCTGTGGTTTTACTGAATTCATTTAGTAAGTATAACAGGTTTTTTTTTTGGTGGAGTCTTTGGGTTTTCCATATGTAGTATCACCATTTGCAAATAGTGACACTTTTAGTTCTTCCTTTTGGATTTGAATACTTTTTTTTTTCTTGCCTAGTTGCTATGTCTAAGAGTTCCAATACTATGCTGAATATATGTGGTGAGAGTGAGCATCCTTGTCTTGTTCTTGAACTTGGAAGAAAATATTTTAGCTTTTTTCCACTGAATGTAATGTTATCTGTGGGTTTGTCATATATCCTCTCTTTAAATGAGGTATATTTCCTCTATAGCCACTTTTTGAGAGTTTTCATCATAAAAGGATATTGAATTTTATCGAGTGCTTTTTCTGCATCTATTGAGATGATCATGTGATTTTTTCTTTCATTTTATTAATATTATGTATCACATTGATTGATTTGTGAATTTGAGCCATTCTTGCATCTCTGGAATAAATCCCACTTGATCATAATGTATGATGCTTCTAATGGATTGTTGAATTTGGTTTGCTAATATTTTGTTGAAGATTTTTACATCTATGTTTGTCAAGGATATTGACCTGTGATTTTCTTTTTTTGTGTGTGTTATCCTTGTCTGGTTTTAGTATCAGGGTAATGTTGGCCTTGTAAAATGTGTTTGGAAGCATTCTCTTCTCTTTAATTTTTGGAAGAGTTTGAGATGAATAGGTATTAAATATTATTGGCTGTTTGGAAGAGTTCACCAGTGAAGTTGTTTGGTTCTGAATTTTTGTTTATTGGGAGATTTTTGATTACTGATTCAATCTTCTGGCTAGTAATCTGCCTACTTAGGTTTTCTGTTTCTAATTCAGTCATGAAAGATTGTATATTTCTAAGAATTTGCCATTTTCTTCAAGATTGTCTGGTTTGTTAGCATATTATGGTTTGTATTAGTGTTTTATGATCCTTTGTATTTCTGTGGTATGAGTAACTTTTCTTTCATTTCTGATTGTATTAATTTGAGTCCTTTTTCTCTTTTCTTTATTAGTTACCTAAAGGTTCGTCAGTGTTTATCTTCTCCAGCTCTTCCTTTTACTGAGCTTTTCTATTTTCATTTTACTTTATTTATTTCTGACTCTGATTTTGTCATTTCCTTCCTTCTACTAACTTGTGGGCTTCCTTTATTATTTTTTTTCTAGTTTCTTTAGGTGTAAAGTTAGATTGTTTACTTGGGATTTTTCTTGTTTCTTGAAGTAGGCTGATAGTGCTGTGAACTTCTGTCTAAGAACACTTTTGTTGCATCTCCTAGAGTTTTGATATGTTATATTTCTTTCAGTTTTCTGTAGTATTTTTTGATTTATCCTTTGATATTTTTGACAACCTCATTGTTGTTTCATTGTATGTTGTTTGATTTTAATGTTTTTGTATTTTTTCCAGTTTCTTATTGTAATTGATTTCTAGTTTCTTACTATTGTTGTCAGAGAAGATGCTTGATGTGATTGCAGTCTTCTTGAATTTATTGAGACTTATTTTGTGGCCCAACATGTAATCTCTCTTGGAGATTGTTCCATGTGCTCTTGAGAAGAATGTGCATTCTGTGGCTTTTAGATGAAATATTCTGTATTATATTTATCTATTATGTATATTTCTATTATGTCTGTGCGATCTAATGTGTCAATTAAAGTCAAAATTTCCTTATGGATATTCTGTCTCATGATCAATTCATTGTTGTAAGTGAGGTGTTAAAGTCCCCTACTATTTTTGTTTTCTTTTCAGTTTCTCCCTTTAGGTTTCTTAAATATTTGTTTTATATATTTTTGTGTTCTTCTGTTGGGTGTTTATAAATAAATGTTATTTGTAAATGTTATATCTTCTGGTTGGATTCATCCCAATATCATAATGTGGTGTTCCTCTTTGTTTTTTAGCACAATCTTTGTTTTTAAGTCTATTTTTTCTGATATGAGTATAGCTATGCCAAATTTCTTTTCATTTCCATTTGCATAGAATAATTTTTCCCCTTCCTTCACATTCTATATGTGTCCTTACTTCTGAAGTCTTTTATAGGTAGCATAGAGACAGTTCCTTTTTTTAAAAACCAATTTAGCCACTCTTTGTCTTTTGATTAGTAAATGTAGTTAATTTATATTTGAGTTAATTATCAATAGGTATGTACTTATTTCCATTTTGTTGTTTTCTGGCTGTTTTTGAAGTTCTTCTTTGTTCTTTTTTTCTCCCTCTTTCTCTCTTCTCTTGTGATTTGCTGGCTTTCTTTAATGTTATACTTAGATCCTCTCTTATTTTCTTTTATGTATTTAGTATAAGTTTTTCTTCGTAGTTACTGTGAGCTTCATGTGTAACATCTTATATATATAACAGTCTCTTTTAAATTGATAGCAACTTAAATTTGAACACATTCCAAAGCTTTATATTTTTATCCCCCATATTTTATATTTTTGATGACATGGTTTATGTCTTTTTATTTTATGCATCCTTTAGCTAATTATTATAATTTTAATTAATTTTACTAATTAAATTTAGCAAATTTAATTAATAGTAAATGAACTAATTTACTAATTGAATTTACTAATTTAACCTTATACTTTTTGACCTTCACACTTGCCTTATGAGTGACTGATCTACTACTTTTACTATCTATTTACCTTTTCCAGTGAGATCATTACTTTCATATATTTTTCTTATTAATGATTGTCTTTTATTTTCAGTGTAGAGAAATCCCTCTAACATTTCTTATAAGGTCAGTTTAGAGGTGATGCACTCTAGCTTTTGCTTCTCTTGAAAACTCTTAACTCTCCTTCAATTCTGAATGATAATCTTGCTGGATAGAGAATTCTTGGTTGGAAAAGTTTTCCTTTCAACACTTTGAATATGTCATGACCCTTCCTTCCAGCCTGTAAAATTTCTGCCGAAAAATCTCTGATAGCCTTATGGGTTTTCCTTATATGGAAAAAAATTGTTTTTCTCTAGTAGTTTTAAGATTTTCTCTTTTTCTTAGCTTGTATCATTTTAATTATAATGTGCCTAAGTGTGGTTCTCTTTAGGTTCATCTTATTTGGAGTTCTATGGGCTTTCTGAACCCAAATGTCTGTTTTCTTCTCCAGATAAGGGACATTTTCAGCTATATTTCTTTGAATAATTTTTCTGGCCCTTTTTCTCTCTTCTCCTTCTAGAGCCTTTATAATGCAAATAGTATACCATTTGATGTTGTCCTAAAGGCCCCTTTAGGGTATCCTTTTTTTTTTTTTTTAAATTTTTTCTCATTTTGCTGCTCTGTCTGGTTGAGATCCATTGCTTTGTCTTTGGCCCACTGACTTGGGCTTCTGCTTCATTCATTCTGCTGTTGAAACCATCCAGGGTATTTTTCATTTCAGTTTCTTCTAGTTTCTATCTCTTTGTTGAAGTTCTCACTGTGTTCATCCATTCTTCTCCTGAGTTTGGTGAACATCTTTATGACCATTACTTTGAACTCTTTATTGAATAGATTGCTATCTTCATGTCATTAAAATCTTTTTCAGGGAATTTGTCCTGTTCCTTGGTTTGGGATATAGTCCTCTGTCGTCTCTTTGCCTGACTCTGTGTGTGTATATGTATCAGCCAAAATTGTTACTTCTCTTAGTCTTGAAGGACTGATCTTGTGTGGGAGATGATCTATGGAGTCTAGAGTGCAGTCTTCTCTGGCCTTCAGAGCCAGGCACCCATCTTGTGGGTGGGACATCTTTTGTGTGGACTGTGTGTGCCTGTTGGCTGTTGTGGGGTCACAGCTGTGGTGCAGGGGAGATGGGATATGGGACACTCAGCCTGGTTGTGTTGCGACTGCTGCTAGGGTAGGCAGAACATGTTGCATGCTAGTAGCATATAGCTACTAGCATGTAGCTAGTAGATCTGAGGGAGAACACCAAAAATGGTACTTCTAGCTCTGTCACTAACAAGTTAGAATGAGATTGCAAAAACAATACCTGCCAATTCTTCTGTCCTTAGAGAAAGTCACTGCAGGTTCCTGCCTCTCTGGCAGTTGCTTTAAGATTAGTAAGCAGGTCTGCCTCACTTGTGATCTGGGTGGCACTTTCCAAACTATTGCTTTTATGCTGGATCTCAGGGAAAGTGGGTCTGTGCATGAGCTCTTTAAGAGCAGGTTCTCTATTCCTTACAGTTTTATGGTTCCCCTAGACCTCGTCCCTCTTCATTTTCAAAATGAGGCATTTTAGGGGCTTCTCTTTTAGATGCTGAACTCAGAGATCAAGGTGCTTCATGTGGGGCACACTTGTTTCACTTCTTGAGGGAAAGTTCTATATTTTGGGAATTCCTTTCCAATTGGTCACCGTGCTTGGGGTAGGGGTCCCCAGCAAGACTGAGTTTCTACCTCTCCTACCTGCTTGATATGTTTCTTTTATCTTTGTTGTAGAGGCACTGTTCATTTAGTTCTTGGGCCCTTTTCAGAAGATATGGTTTCATATATAGCTATAAATTTATTGTATCCATGGGAGGAAGTGATTTCAGAGTGTTCTTAATGCTGTCATATTGAAAACCTCCTCTATGTTTTCTATTACTAGCCTTCATATTATGCCTAGGAGTGGAAATAGTGTATTTCATAATGGGCAGGATTAATCTGATAATTTCTGAAAACTTTAAACTCAATCTTTGGACAATATATGCTAATCTATATGGACATTAAATGAAGAGGAGACTGTAAATCTTTTACTGTGCCTCATGAACCTATCTTCAAAAATCCCATGAATCCTCTAAGTTCCAGTTGTTGATGTATGGCACTCTCACTTAAATTTATTTTTTGTGAAAGATGAAGTAAAGATGAGTGGAATGACAGGAATTAGACTGATATCTGCTTTTATATTCCAACAGTACCAGTCCCCGTGGTCAGCATGAATATTTATGATGTTAGCCCTACCAGCATGCATGTGCAATGGCAGCCAGTGGGAGGGGCTACTGGCTACACCTTGTCATATGAACCCATCAATGCCACAGAACCAAGAAAACCCAAAGAGGTGGGAGACTTGTTTCTTTATCATTGGGTCTTCCTGAGACTTTATAAGTTTTACAGTCTGCATTAAAATGCAGTTGCTTATGAACCCATTTATAACTTTACATGCAAAACAGAAAAATAGAAAATTAGACTTGGAGCCTGTAACACATTTAAAAAAAACATTGGCATGAAGAAGGAAATTCATTTCAGAGTGATGAAAAAGAAAAGTTGTGTTATCATCTAGCAGTTACAAATAAGACTATCCCCAGTAAGTGGAAAGGTTTGACTTGAATGTCTTATTTCCCTTTGGCATGTCCTTATGCAGATGCGCGTGGGGCCGACAGTGAATGATGTTCAACTGACTGATCTTTTTCCCAACACCGAGTATGCAGTCACAGTCCAGGCTGCCTTGCACGACCTCACCAGTGAACCGGTCACTGCTCGGGAAGTCACATGTAAGATATTGCCAGGGTTCCTTCTTTCCCTATTGCCGGAAACATAATGTTCATTAAGATTTTTCTTTCACCCAATGATGCTATAAATAATTTGATAATTTATGCATAAGTTACATGGTTATTCCTTATGGCAATCAAATTTGAGAATTAAAATTAACTCTAGACTTAGCATCTTAAATTGATTCTAGGAGGTACTTTTTTTTCACACTGAACATAGCTGACATTGAGATGCTTCTTACAATTGATGGTGTACTTTTGGCTAAGTGTCAGTAAAGGCATGGAGCATAAAATAATGGTACATCTTAAAGCTGATGTTGTAGATCCATGAAGGAGGGTATATATCCCTGGTGAGAAGGGAAGGTTGGGTGAGTGTAATCTTGGAGGAAGATACTAGACTTAAGATTAAGATGTTCCAAGTTCTTGCTGAAGTAAGTACTTTACAGCACATATAGAAAAGTCTGTTTCAATTATGTGAGTTAATCAGTTTACTTGATCCAAAAAACGTATTGATTATCTGTTATAGGCCAGTCACTATGCTAGATATTGGGAATGTACCGCTAGGTAATACCAGACAGTGTAGAGCATGTGGACTCCTTTGTGGTTTGCACTTCTCTTGTGTGTGTTGATCAATTCCTTTTGTGTTTTTGGTTTGTTTCACTGGCATTTAGGTGCTTTTTCTTGAAAAGTGACAAGAATTGCACCTAGGACCCTTGCCTTTCCTGGCTGGAAGTATTGTTTTATGCTTGTTGAGGTCATGATGCGTTAGATGACTTGGCTTAAATATGAGGCTCAGTCCACATTTTTAAAAATTTATTTTATTTTTTCAGTATTCCAAGATTCATTGTTTATGCCCCACACAAAGTGCTCCATGAAATATATGACCTCAGTACCCACCACCAGTCAGCCCACATTTTTAAGGCAATTAGAAGGTGGAAGAAATCTTCAAGGGAGAAGGGGGACTGAGAAACATGGTAAGGCAGAAAAGAGAAGGAGCCCCTGAAGGATGAGACAGTATAAATTCACTGACAAAAAATTATCCCTTTTTATTTATTAGGCCCTGTCTGGAATTGGGGGTTTTGTAGAAATGGGGTAATAGTAGATGGAAAGAATGGGAAGCCAGCTTGCGATAGAGACATGTGTTCTTGAAGTGCTGGGAGAGAAGACCCAAGAGTCATAGTGGGACGAAAGGCTGTGGATTTGATATAAAGTTGACTGCACCAGTGGAGGAAGGGTGGCCACAGAGAGATGCTGAGAGACAAAAACACTGAAGGGATAAAGGTACAGAATCATGAAGGTGGAGGAGACATTCAGGAGGAGAGATGCACAGACTTGAAATGAGACACAAAAGAAAATTGGTCTACAGGCAGCTAGAAAGTGAGATCTATCTCATATAACAAAAGAAAGTTTCTTTGGTGTAGTTATCCTCATCTTTGTTCTTTTTAAGGTAAGGCTTTGACTTGGCAAATACTTGTCATTTGAATTTTCTTATAACCATTTAGACCCCTGTGGATTTTCTTATAAACTTATCAGGTGCTCAGTTTTGGCCTGTCTTCATTCTTCACTCTCATAACCATTTGTTTTTCTGTCATTTTCTATTCTTAAGAAAGCATAACTCTTTGGATTTTGTTTTCTATCTTAACTGATTTAAATATCTGAGAGAGAAACACAAACTGTACATTTGTGGTGAATTATGGTTTACAATAGCTGAGCAGCTATTCCTACAACATAAGTAAGAGCTTATGAAAATAGAGTGGAAGTTTACATATAAAAGAGAACTTAGAATTGTCATAAAAATTTCAACTTATCATATTTTGAAAATCCTTCTTAAGAGGACTTGAGCTCTATCTGGTTGAATCATAGAACTTTTATCATCAGAGCCATTTGTTTAAAGTTATTTTGCTGTACACTGTTAAATTTTCTCTAAACAACTCCTTGAAAGCTTGTGTGAATGCTTTTGAGCTTTGTGGTTGAGAGCCACATCTGTATCTCATTTCTTATGCATCACCAGTGCCTTTACCAAAACCTCGAGATCTGAGACTCAGAGATGTGACTCACAGCACCATGAATGTCTTCTGGGAACCTGCTCCTGGAAAAGTGCGTAAATATATCGTTCGCTATAAAACACCAGAAGACGATGTCAAAGAGGTAGGTTGAAGATCAGAATAGATTTTAAAATATTTGTTTTCCTAGAACGTTTAACAACAGAACCCAAAAAAGTACAAAGGATAGCATGTTTTGAATATTTGTCACTTTATTAATATAGTGTTAAAAGCTTGTTTTATTAGTAGAGCAATTTTTGAATATTGGTAATATATTGGATTTTGTTGCATTTATTTTAGAAATGTTTTCTTTTGTGATACTAATCTCAAAATCATCATCCTTTAGTGGACAAAGAGTCACAGAATGTAGATAGTACTTCCTTCCCATCCAGATGTCTTTTATGGTGTGCTACATTCTATGTATTACTAAAAAAAAAAAATCATATAATAATGTGTCTAAAAATAAAAGTTTGGTAAGGGGTGAAGGAAAGAAGAAGGTAGTTTGGGTGATGGAGAAGGACTGAGGAAAAAAAAATAGACTCTTAGTGGAGTGTCTCTTTGGCCTTGAGCATTTTTGAGATGATGTTGGGGCAGAGATCCATTTCCAAATGACAACCTAATTCAAAATGGGAGCAAATTGAGGGCTTTCACTAGAGAATGAGTTTAAAACTTATGTGTGCTTGGGGGTGTATCAATGTCAGAATCTCAGAGACATTTTTGGAAGATAGAAATAATTTCCTTAAGCCCCTAGTTATTGACTGTGCTGGCCAGTTGGCTTATATCAAAAAGCTAATTTGGGCACCTGTGAAGCTCAGTGGGTGAAAGCCTCTGCCTTCAGCTCAGGTCATGATCTCAGGGTCCTGGGATCAAGGCCCACATTGGGCTCTCTACTCAGCAGGGAGCCTGCTTCCTCCTCTCTCTCTGCCTGCCTGTGATCTCTCTCTCTGTCAAATCAATAAATAAAATCTTAAAGCTAATTTATACATAGTCACACATTCATTTAATTCTGGATTTCAGTTTCAAAAAAGGCACAATAACCAGAGGGTCTCACAGGACTCTTGTGCACAGCAAATGAGATGATGCACAGGAGAACATTTCTGAGAGAAATAAGGCAATGATACAAAGGGAAACAGAGAAACTGTCACTGAAAAATGATTGGGTTGTTTGAATCGGTAGGCAGTCATTATTTACCAAACCCTAGCATTCAGATAGAGCTCTAGTACATTCATTTTCCCACTTTGGAAGCATTTAAACTGCCTCCAGTTCCTGGACTCTTAGGCATATTGGAAAACTTTGCTGTTTTTTGTAGCACAATTCTTATGCTCTTGTGCTAAGAGGTAAAATAAACAACAGAGATGTTAAAACCAGATCTTTCATAAAAATAGTTCCACTGCTTGATTACAGGTGGAGGTAGACAGATCACGGACTAGCACCCCTCTCAAAGACCTCTACTCACAAACGCTGTATACAGTAGGCGTTTCTGCAGTGTATGACGAAGGGGAGTCTCCCCCAGTGACTGCTCAGGAAACTACCCGTAAGTTGTAATGGTGCTTCACTGGTAATTGAGAAATGACATCACATGACCATGTAACTGAACTTATTGGGTTATTTTGTTTCTTGGTGCCATTTTTTTTTGAGTATTTAATGTTTGAATTCACAGATTGCTTTTTATTTATTTTCTTCTCATCGTCTACCTTCATGTCCTTTCTCTTTATTTATATATTTTATTTTTATGTTCAGTCAAGCTTTTTATTTTAATTTAACTTACTTTTAATTCCACTGTAACATATGGTGTTACATTGTTGTAGGTATACAATAGAGTGATTCAACATGTCCATTCCTTTTATGATAATTCTCATCCTACTATTATTCTATCAACCACTGTCATTACTTCATCTTCCAGATACTTAACTGGTATGTGTATGTGTGTGTTTTGTGTGTGGGGGTGTGCACAGGCTTGCAGGTGAGGGGGACGATGGGGAGGAAGTATATTCTGGATGCATATTAGGCATTTTTTCTGGCAAAGTTGTGTTAGTTATCAAATATTTTTTGAGATCTTACTATATGTAAAGTGCTATCAGGGATAACAAAATATAAGTATCTTTGCTCTTACCAGTTCATGATTTCATTGTGGAGATAAGAAAAGTTAATTGACAACACATGGGATGGTGTAGGGACGGTGAGGTCAGTGACTCTCAGACTGTATGCTGTCAGATGTCAGGTGAAGAGGAGGCTTGCAGAATGGAGAGACGGGAGATGTAGGGCAGTCTTCCTAGGCCTCCTCCTCACCTACTCCATTTTGGTGCTGCTTCCAGAGGTGTTGTTTCTCTCCCTCTCAGGTACATCCATAGTCTTTAACCCAATTATGATTGCCTGTTGGTTTTTTCCTATCTATCCTGCTTTCCCCTTGCTCCCCCCAAATGAAGGCAGAGACATACTTACTTTGTACAGCTTTGCATCTCTAGTGCCTGGCACCATGCTCAGCAGAAAATTTCCTGCTTGATTAGTGGCTAAGAACTTGAAGTCTAGAGCCCTCAGTGTTCTGAAGAAATGTAATGAGAGTTGCTTACATAATTCAGAATTTTCTAGTAGCCACATTTTGAAAAAGTAGAAAGAGGGGAAACTAATTTTTATAATGTATTATGTTCAACCCAATATATCAAAAATATTATCATTTCAACATGTATCAGTGAGTAAGTATTAAGATATTTCACATAATTTTTCCCCATAATAATTCTTTGAAATCCTGTGTGTGTTAATTTTATACTTGCAGTATATCTCAATTTGGACTAGCCGCATTTCAAGTACTCAGTAGCTGCATATGGCTAGTGACTGTGAGAGTAGATGGCACAGGTCTAGAGAATTTAAATCACCTGCCCCTCCTCATCTAGCAAGCTAGGGTGGGATCAATATAAATCTGGAACTCTTACTTCCTGTCCTATCTCTCCCTCACTAGAGGCGCAGAAACTTCTCTTTTCATACCTAGCTGTCTATACTTGATCAGGGCCTCTGGTCAAATGGCACAGCCTACTCCTTAACATCAGACACTATCTACTTCTGCTACTTTCATACCTGTGATCCCTCTTAGCAATCTCACTTGCCTTCCTCGTGTTGATTCTACTTGGTAAGGGTAGGGTCTAGATTTGAAAATTGGTGGATATAAGTATACTGACAGATTTGCACAGGTGTAACAGGTGGAGTGGAGGAACAAAGTCGGGAAAAAAGACTCGTGAAAGCAGGTAAGTTAGATATGGCATCAATACTTTCAGTATGTGGCTTTAATCCTTGAGATTTTCTAACAACTTCAGGTGTAGCCAAAGTGCATCCTTAACAGTTGGTTTGTTTTGCAGTTGTGATTCTGGAAGTGGTACCATTCATTTTCTCTCAATGAGCCTTTACATTGTAATTATTAGAAATACATTTTTGGGGGCACCTGGGTGGCTCAGTTGGTTAAGAGACTGCCTTCGGCACAGGTCATGATCCCCGAGACCCAGGATCGAGCCCCACATCGGGCTCCCTGCTCAGTGGGAAGCCTGCTTCTCCCTCTCTCACTCCCTCTGCCTGTGTTCCCTCTCTAGCTGTGTTTTTCTATGTCAAGTAAATAAATAAAATCTTAAAAAAAAAAAAAAGAAATACATTTTTGGGGGTCCTGGATTTTGTGTAGTTGGATCTGGTCAGTAGTGGATAGAGAAGTAATTGACTATGAAAGCTCAGAACTGGGGACGGACATTCCAGATTCCCTGTGCTGTGAACTAACTGGAGAGTGCCTGGTCAATGGAGGGGCTTTTAGTTGGGTTTCAGCAGTCATCAGCTCTATAGAGTTATTCCTATTTCTGGACGCAGTGCAGTCTGCTTCAATTGTGTTTAACATTAGTGTTCTATAGGAAAACCTCATGCATGGATTACTTAGATCATGATATTTCATAGACCCGATAGCCCATTCACTGTCTGATAATTAATACCAAAATTTGTGCTTATGTGTACTGCTCTGTGAACAAGTTCATGGTTTTGACATGTAAATGTTCAGCTTTCAAATACAACATTGAAAAAAATGTGTGAGATGCAGAATGATTAACTGGGTTGGAAGAGTCTTACTAAGAGGTACTTCTTTTTAAAAAATCACCATTTTTTTATGGTGTTACGTTATTCACCATACAGTACATCATTAGCTTTTGATGTAGTGTTCCGTGATTCATTGTTTGCATATAACACCCAGGGCTCCATGCATCATTTTAATGGAGTACAAATAGTAACCTGTTATATCCATGTGGTGTCTGAAGTTTTTGGAACTTTCTCTTATACTTCCCTTTCAGATGAATTGAATTGGTAAGATACTTGGTTCTAAATGATGTTTTAAGCTTGTTGCTTCATGTCAATGAAGATAAAACAAGGTAGTTTTATTATATCATTTGTGTATTATATTGTTTGTTCAGAAACTTGGTTCTGCTTTATCTCATGATAGGCACGGTGCCAGCTCCAACAAACCTAAGGATTACCGAAGTAACACCGGAGAGCTTCCGAGGGACTTGGGATCATGGAGCTTCAGATGTGTCCCTCTACAGGATAACCTGGGCACCTTTAGGAAGCTCAGATAGGATGGAGGTAGTGCTAATTCTCTTCCTTCCTCCCTCTCTTTGGCCTCCCTCCTACCCTGTCCTTCTCTCCCCTTCCCTTCCCTCTTTCTTCCTCCCATCCTTCCTTCCTTCTTCCCTCCCTCCCTCCCTCCCTTCCCCTTTCCTTCCTCCCTTCTTCCTTCCCTTCCTCCCTTCCCTCCTTCTTTCCTTTTTAAAAAAACATCTTATTTCTTGGCAAGGAATCTTATTTGAAATAGGTATTACCTCTCTTGCCTGAAAAACATCCTTTCCTATTGGTGACATTTGAGCTCCCGGCATGTATCAAAGGCAGAACATCTGGCTAAATAATGTCAACAAACTGCCATTGAGAGTATGATAGACGTGGTGACTTAATTTTGTATGGGTTTTTTTTTTTTTCTCTTTCACTAAGACCATCTTAAATGGAGATGAAAATACTTTGGTGTTTGAAAACCTGAACCCGAACACTCTCTATGAAGTTTCTGTTACTGCCATTTATCCTGATGAGTCAGAAAGTGATGACCTGACTGGCAGTGAGCGCACACGTAGGTGTTCAGCTTTCAAATAGGACATTATTATTTTAAAGTTAATTTAAAAAATAGAACTATAGCTATATTAGTAATATTTCCCCAAATTCTGTTTTGTTTTGTTTTTTTGATTTTAGCACGTTTGGTACCCTTAACAACACAAGGTAAGAATTTAATTTGCTGAACCATATGAATGACTAAAGAATGAATGAATGAATGAATGAGTGAATGAAAAGCAAATGAATGAATGAATGAATGAATGAAAAGCAAATGAATGGAAAAAAATACCACAAAATCCACTATAAACAGGTTTTCTGCTTTGAAATTGTAAGGCATCCATTGGGACCTTTTTAAAAATCTTTTTTGAAAAACTTTGCTTTACTGCCTTTTGTTAAGGAGTCATTTAAGATTCCGTGACCATCATTTATCATGAGGTCAAATTTAGTCCTAAACCTAAAGTTATACTGATTATTTTGCAAATGGTGCTTATTTTGGGAGGAAGCCTCATTCTATGAGCTCACTATGTTTCTCAACAACCTTTTCACAGCTCCAAAAAGTGGCCCACGAAACCTTCAGGTGTACAATGCAACATCTAACAGCTTGACTGTTAAATGGGATCCTGCCAGTGGTCGTGTGCAGAAATACAGAATCACTTACCAGCCTTCAACAGGAGAAGGCAATGAGCAAACGGTAATTTTTTTTGAAAAAAATATATAACTTGGACAAATTCTACTTCTTCTCCTCAAACCCCACCCCCCAGGTATAGTTAGTTATACTACTTTGAGAGATGCAAAATTGACTGTAATGAATGGAGTTATTTGACTTCATTCCTAATGGAAACTCGGACATTCTCGTGCGGGAATGAATGTCGTTTTTCATGGTAGGAGCCCCACAGCATCAAGCATATGCCTCATGCATAGACATTTCCCTTAAAAACTCTTAGGGCTGGATAACCTATGAAGATTTCTAGATTTTTTTTTTTTTTGGTCTTTAGATTTTTAATCTGTATCTCTCAAACTTAATCAAATACTGAAAGTTTACCACATTTATGTTATTATAATTTTCTGGTTTTTGCACATCATAAGGTATCTCTTGCAGCTGGAGTTTCCAGATCTAGGTGATTGTTCTGTTCACCTAACTCTTTCTGTTTATCATTTTTATATTTATACAGGTGGAGTTTTCTGAGAAAGGTGGTATGACCTTTAATAGCTTTCATCTTCTTTGTCTTTCTGGTCTTCCCTGGTTTGAGTCCTAGTTCATTCACCTTGCATATGTTAGTTGTCAGTTTTTGAACCTTCTCCAGCTTTGCTTTGTGAAATGTGGGACTAGAACTGCACACATATGATCACAGGTCATATATGCTCCCCACAGCATAGGGGATGCTTTCTGATTTATTTCAAATGCCTCTTTTGGTAAGGTCCAATATTTTGTTGACATTCTCTGGGCCATAGTATTTCCTCACATAGTCTTAGAGAGAGATATGAGTTATTATCAGTCACCTGACTTACTGAGCTCCAGCAAATGGGTTCTACATCTTCCCAGTTTAGAGATGTTAGCAGGAGTGGAAGCTGGCAGTGGTTAAAGGTTTCTGATATTGCATATTAAGTGAGTTTAGCTGAACCAGAAACTCTCCCATCACTAGTGTGACTTTCAAGTCGATCCTTTGAAGTTTCCATACGATTAGTTTTAGGTAGTAGTTTTGGATAGAAATGTTGTCTAATTAAATAGGTTACCAATAATAAACTAAATACCAACTGTGGTCAACTGGCTTTTGTAAGAAATAAGATAAGACACATGTGATGAAGTGATATTTTCATGTCAGAAACAGAATTTCTTTTGCCTATGCCAGGCCAGATTTAGGTAAAACTATAAAGCAGGCGAGGCTTGTCTTCAGCATTTCCCCTTTTGGTGATAGTGACCCTCCAAATGCCATCCTCAGTCTCTTTACTGTCTCGCAGAGTTTGTTATAACTTGAAGAAGTCTCATAAACTCACCCTCTGAATATATTAGCTGATAACCCCTCAAGGTTTGTTTTTCATAGGGATATTTGCATTTTACTGCTAGTCCATGAAATAAAGTAATAAAACGCTGATACTAGAGTTATTTGGGAGAGTTACCTGGGATAAGTAAGTAGACACCCCTCTGCTTACTCATAGGGCTAGTTCTACTAAGCAGATGCCGACAGATTTGTTAAATATCAAATGACCTGTACGAATGTTGATACTTCTCTCCCATAACATCAAATATTCTATTTAGTAAAATTAGCCACCATCATTCAATTCACTTCATACTGAAGATGAGTAGAGTGTTTCATTGAGCTTTTCTCTGGAACTCAAAGAGTTGATGGGTGGTAAGTTGGAAACATCCAGACTGTTACTGGTGTGTCCAGCCATCCAGATGTGCACTCTTTGTGGGCAGCATGCCATTTTCATACAATTTTAATTAGTATCACATACGTATTTGAATTCAGTAGACTGTTAACAAATCACACAAATTTTCTTTCAACAAGAGAGCTAGATGGCCTTAAGCAGTGAATAAAAATTTTTAAACTCTGTAATTGGAGGAAATTGAAAAGCTTCATACCACAAGGCTGGTCTCATAGAGGTGGGTGGGAACC
Source organism: Spilogale gracilis (assembly GCA_004023965.1). Classification (NCBI taxonomy): domain Eukaryota; kingdom Metazoa; phylum Chordata; class Mammalia; order Carnivora; family Mephitidae; genus Spilogale; species Spilogale gracilis. The sequence continues at coordinate 69,088 of PITA01010440.1, forward strand.
CCAGCCTGAGTGGAGCCTGGCAAAGGGTCCAGTCACGTAGTTTGTACAGCTAATGCTGTTAGAATGGCAGTTTTGCAGGGGGAATATCAAAGTTTTAGATCTGCTGAATCATTTTCATGTGTTTCCTAAAGCAAATTAAAAAAAGCCTAAAAAGGTAAAAATAATAGCAAATAGCGTGGAGCCTCTAATATTTGGCAGTTCTTTGGTATCTTAAAACTCCTTTCTAGCTCACTTATGATTAATGCCTTTTGGGGGAAGAGATCTGTGAAATGTGTTTTGGATGAAATTTTGCTGCGCTGGCAGCTAGCAAGTTGGAATATCTTTTTGAGGTCACCAGTTTAAGGCTTAGAATGTATTTTATGATTTAAGATGCATATTTTACATTTCAAATTATACCATAATATATTTTAAACCTTCAGTGTGGTATGTGTTTCCAGATTTTGGCCAGGATCTCAAACAGCTCCCTTGTAGAAAGAGCTTACTCTAACCGATCAGTGAGTTGGGGAGAACAAGGCTAACACTAACCCTGTCTTGTTCCAGACCACAATCGGAGGGCGGCAGAACAGTGTGGTCCTACAGAAACTGAAGCCCAATACTCCTTATACCATCACTGTGTCCTCCCTCTATCCTGATGGCGAAGGAGGTCGGATGACAGGGAGAGGCAAGACCAGTAAGTACCAGACCCCTGTAGGTTCTTTAATAGCTATCACAGAATCCCATCTCTACCTGGAAACTGGGGTGACACGGTTTTGCTTATCAAATTTTAATGCATTTTAAAAAATGATATTAATTGCTTTTAATATCTTTGCTCAGAGTTACTGGTCTCGGTTTATGGAGAAAGTCATTTATACCTTTTTAGGATTAAAAAACAACAACAACAAAAAAACCCCACAAAAAAACCACGCTGGGACCAAAATATCTTACGGAGGGGAGATATGTGAACCAGATTACCATGTTCTTTTATTTATTCACTACTTCAACAAATATTTGTAGAGGGCCCACTGTGAGGTCCCTGCCATTTTGAAGTACCTTGGAAACAAGAACCTGCATTTCGAGTATGCTTGGTGGTTAGGATCATAGCGTCATGTGATTTCTGTGCATTGCAGAACCTCTGAATACCGTGAGGAACCTCAGAGTGTATGACCCTTCTACTAGCACCTTAAATGTTCGCTGGGACCATGCAGAGGGAAACCCTCGTCAGTACAAGCTTTTCTATGCACCAACAGCCGGTGGTCCAGAGGAACTGGTAATTATATCCTGGATTGAAAAGTCCATGTTTATTTACACTGTAAATAAATGATTTAAAAGGCAAGCTAGAAATGTTAACCAGTCTGCTTTGGGGCTGAAAGAGTTGGTATTCATTTACTAGAACATGATAGAGGGTAATAGATTGTTGCCTTGGTGCCTAGATGAAGGGGCGTTGGGGAGGGAAGGATTGAGCTGGGGGAAGTAATCATTTCTGGGAGTTCTAAAGGGAGACCCTAGGGTGAGCACAGGGGTCTAGAGAAGTCTTGATCACCTCTTGTAACAGTTCATCCAGGGCACGTCTTTTATATCCCAGTATTATAGAACTTGCTTCTTGACTGGGTCTTGAGTTAGTATTATATTGTTTGAGGTATTAATTTGTTTACAAGGTTTTCAAATCAAGTGTTTTATTTTTATTAAAATCTTTAGGTACCAATCCCTGGGAATACCAATTATGCCATTCTTAGGAATCTGCAGCCAGATACCCCGTATACTGTTACAGTAGTTCCCGTTTATACGGAAGGTGATGGAGGACGCACTTCAGATACTGCTAGGACATGTAAGTTGAGAAGGAAGAAAAAATTTAGCTTTCTCTTTATAAATTTTGCTTTTCATTATAAAGGCTACATAGGTCCATTAAGAAAATTTGGAAAATCCTGAATGATAAAATAAATTTATATACCAGTTACCCATGATTTATCTTCCAAATACCACCAACTGTTAACACTTTGATGTCTGAAATAACACATTTATGATGACGTTTTTCTTCTGAAATGATACTGTCAGGATTTATGGATGTGCATATGATCATCAGTCTGCTATTTCAGTCATTCTCTTTCATTGATGAAGGTTCATTTTGCTTTGTGTGCTTATACATCTGTGTGAAGCAGGGCTTTGTAACTGGCTTTCAGGGTGTGAATTGTTGATCTCATTATGTGATTATACATTTCTCTGCTTTGCTGATGAAGTGCTTTTGGTCATCAGAATTCTGTGTGCTTTTGTTTACTGTTAACATCTTGAGAAACCAGTTTATAGCGGTTTTTCCGTTCTTTGTAGTATTGCTGCCAGGCTTTCGTGCATACTAATAAAGAATTTCTTTGGCTTTAAAAATATATGTGCTGATGGCTAAAAGGAAGCAAGTATGGGTGGCTTCTCTTGGTAAGAGATTAGTGCTCTAGAAAGATGATGTTGTTGGCTCAAGTAGAGTTTGGCATTAATACATTGATTTAATTTGTATGTTTTTCTAAGTCCCACTTGGGGCAGGTAATGGAGAACTGAGTGTATGTTATATTTCTCCCTCCTTTTGCCTTTTCTTTTAATCACAGAACATATCAGTAGCTATTTCTTGAATGAAGAAGGAATGAATGAGAGAATGAATGACTGAAGCCAGCAGAATGAATTAGATGGGCTTTATAGCTGTTGTCAGTTCGTACTTAGAAGGCAGACACTGTAGAATTCCTTTTCTCCATTTCTCCATTATCTGTGTTGGAAAACCAAAGTTTCTTTATCACTTTCTTGTCCCTTATACCTTGTCCTTTTATGACTAGCCCAGTACTACTACTTTTACTAGCTTGTCGTTTTTTTTTTTTTAATTTTAAATTTATTTTATTTTTTCAGTGTTCCAAGATTCATTCCCCATGCCCCACACCCAGT
>PITA01010441.1:0-71980 GCA_004023965.1 Spilogale gracilis
AAAAAAAAAAGACATCTACTTGAAACAGATTAGATGGCAACAGCCTTTTGCTTTTTACTTTGAGCTGTAGGTGTAAGATAGCACACCATCCTGTGCATTAAAAAACTTTAACAGTTTTCTGCTCTATTTACTACCCAGAAAACCACAACTAGTCAAAGGCTTAATTTGTAAAAATTATTTCTCGTAATAAAGAATTAGTATAACCAAACTCTTCATATTCCTAAAATTTTTATAGGAATTATTTAAATGGATAAGGTCTTTGTTGTAATCCTTTAACTTAAAAAAATGAGCATTTGTTAATGTAATTTCAGGTTAATATCAACCTGAAACTTATATCAGGTACCTTACTTTCCACATTCGTATAGTTTGATATATTACAGACTTAACAGGATTTCTTCCTGTCTTGGTTGTATGTAACCTTTGTTATATTTGAGGTTTGTGTAAGAATGCATTGCTTTGCCATAGGTGAGGGGTAAGTTGTAGGTACATTGTTTTGTGTTTTTTTGTTTTGCTTTGTTTTTGTTTTTGTTTTTTGTTGTTGGTGGTCCCCTTCTGGGCTGTGTGATGGTGCTCCATTGCTAATTCTTTTAAAGGAGAAGTAAGGTTCAAACACAGTAATTTGGCTTGAATTATTCAGTCACTTAATCTTTAGCATCATGTTACAACAGTTTATTCATGCTTCTCAGAGTTTTTAAATTTAGTGCCATTTTTGCATTTCATAGGCTAAGATAAAATTTGAACTTAAAATTCTTTGAGAATGCTTAGCCTTACAGCTGAGAATTTTTCCTGTCCCTGTTGAGTTCTCTGTAAGAGGGTAGTCACCTTAGAGTGGTCAGCAGTAGGAGGGAAATCTGATTAACTCCTTAAGATGATTTGTTTAAAATCTATGTAAAGGGTATATGTTTAAATTTAGCAAGAAATAAGGCGACATATGTGAGGGGGATTTGTAAGAAAGGCCTTGAATGGCAGTTTGAAGATAGTATGCTTAATTTAATTTGTCATTCTACAAGTTAAATTTTTTTGTTTTACTTTTATCTCTTGTTTTTCCTCCACAGTTGTACAATGGTAGATGGAGTGATGATTCTTCCTGTGCTAATGATGATTGCTTTCCCTTCCCCTAGTATGGAAGGTAAGTGCTTCACAGCTATTTGGAACAGGGTAAGTTTCTGGGTCTTGTTTGGCCCTCTGTAAACTAGTTTGTTCTTAATCCTATCACACTTAATACTTCTCTGTTCTCCCCCTTTGTTAAGGCTTTATTTTCTAAAGTTATGTTTTTCAGTTCACAGAAAAATTGCGAGGAAGGTTTAGAGAGTTCTCATACCCCTTGCCCTCACAAATGCAGACCCTCCCTCATTACCAACATCCCCCACTAAAGTGATACATTTGTTATGATTGATGAGTCTATGCTGACACATCATTATCACCCAAGTCCGTAGTTTGCTTAAGGGTTCGCTCTTCGTGTTACGCATTCTGTCAGGTTGACAGATACACAGTGACATGTATCCACAACTCTAGTATCATACAGAGTACCTCATTGCCCTGAAAATCCTCTGTGCTCCATCTTTTTATCCCTTCTCTCCACCTTCCTGACCATTAGCAACCACTGATCTTTTTACTGCCCCAATAGTTTAGTGTTTCCTAGAAGGACATGTAGTTGGAATCATGCAGTATGTAGTCTCTTTGGATTGGCTTCTTTCATTTATTAATAGGAACCTAAGGTCTTTTCATAGGTTACTGGCTCATTTCTTTTAGCACTGAATAATATTTCATTGTCTGGATGGACCACAGTTTATCCATTGACCTACTGAAGGGACATATTGGATGCTTCCAGGTTTTGGCAGTTATGAATAAAATTGCTACAAACATCCACGTGCAGATTGTGTGTGGATGTAAGTTTTCAGCTCCTTTGGGTAAACACTAAGGCTTGTTGTTACTGGATTTTATGGTAGAGTATGTTTAGTTTTCTAAGAAGCCTCTCAGTTGTCTTCTAAAGTGGCTGTACCATTTGCATTCCCACCAACAATGAATGTGAACTCCTGTTGCCCTATGTCCTTACCAGCGTGTGCTGTCGTCAGTGATTTGGGCATTGGCCACTCTACTAGGTGTGTCATGGTGACTCCCTGTTGTTTTATCTTGCATTTTTTTGATGACATCTGTTGCGGAACATGTTTTCATATGCTTATTTGCCATATGTATGTCTTCTTTGGTGAGGTGTCTGTAAAGATCTTTGGCCCATTTTTTAATCAGGTTGTTGCATTTGCTTATTTTTGAGTTTTAAGAGTTCTTTTTATATTTTGAATCACAGGCCTTTATCACATGAGTCTTTTGCACAAACTTTCTCCCATTCTGTGACTTGCCTTTTCATTATCTTTCATCATCTTTCACAGAGCCGAAGTTTTTAATTTTAATGAAGTCCACTAATTAATTATTTCTCTTATGGATTATGCCTCCAAAAAGTTACTGCTGTACCCGAGGTCATCTGGGTTTTCTACTATGCTCTCTAATAATATTATATGACATAATGTTATGTAATGGGCTTTACAGTAAGTTTCTGTTGGACAGTGCTGTTGTAACCAAGTTAGGTATCTAGGTTCTGCTCTAAGCAGTATTGTTAAAAACATTTCAATAAAAGCTGCAGTTTTTTAGTGCCAAGAAGATATAAAATGAGGGTCCTAGTGAAAACTTTAAAAGCATTGGAGGTGTTTAAACCAGAGGAGAGGTTGAGTCCTAAATTGTAGGAATTAATGAGAATGGAACTGGAAAAATTTGATGGGTTGATGTTTCACACCTGAGGGTTATTTTCTTTCCCAAGGAGTATTTGACAATATCTGGAGACATCACAGGCAAGTTTCTAGGTTTTTTTCCTCCTCTATGTAATTGCTAAACACTATGATAACTAGGAAAAAAAAAATCTACAGAGTGTGGTAGAATCAAGTCCTTCCAGATTCCATTTCCTTCCCTAGGTATAGTATCAGTTCTGTATAGTATTAAGCAGTTCCTTTTGGTTTCATTTGATATCATGGGTGGAACTGTGGTTGTGGGCATGATTCAAAAGAAAGAGAGTGGAAGAGAAATTGAGGGGGAAATGTGGTATGAATAGAAATGGAGAAGTTGGGAAAGAATGGAGAAGAGAGAAGGGGAAAAGGGCGTTTATGAATCAATATCAACAACTGGGCCATTGGTTGTTTTTCCTGCTTTTAGCTCTTAAGCTGCCCAAAGAATCCAGCAAATGACCCTCTAATGTTACATTAAAGATATATAATGAAAAAAGTCCGTCTGGCTGAAGTGGAAATGGATTGCCACTAAAGTTTAGCTATTTAATATACCACCACCACTAGGATGTTTACAAGGAAGGAAAAGGACACATCATCCTTTAGTTGCAATAGCTTTTTTTTCTCTTCAACTGAATATCCAGTGAGTGCTACAGCCCAGAGTGCTCTCATCATAATAACAGTTGCCTTAGTCCGTTCTTCCCTCCATGACTCAACTCCTTGTTAACTGTCAATAGGATATTCTATGAAAAGACTCTTTGTTTTTGTATATTTACTAAGAATGAAAAAAAACATGCCGAGAACCCGTAACTGTAATTCACTCTAATATATTCAACATTAGTCATAAAGCAAATGTTAAGTACAAAATACTTAACCAAAAAGGTAAATAATAGGGCAGTTAACTAAAATCTTTACACTAGCCCCATACATTGTCTAGTGCAGACCTTTAGACCAATTTTAAAAAGAAACAGACCCATGTTTTATGTTTGCAGAACACCTTATTGATGGTGCTTCAGTGAAGCTAGATGGTATTACTGGGACATAAATAAGAAAACTGTAGAGATTTTGTTCCAGTATATTTTGTTGGATAGTGTACTCTTTTTCATTGAGGAAATAGGAAAAAAAAAAAAAACAAGCAAAACTTCTTCCCCTTTGTCTCCCAAATTATTTCCAAGTGTCATTTTAAATATTGAGTAGAAATACTGTTAACACTTCAAATTATAGGTCCCAAACACTGCTTTTGATAGGGTTTGGTTAGTATGAGTGTGCTTTTAGAAAATTTCTCAAGTTGTATGGAATCTAAAATCCTCCAGGGGAAAAAAAGATGAAATAAGTTTAGAAAATATTGCTAACTATAAGTACCTGTTTGATGATTATAGGTAATATTTAATATGTGCCAAATATTGGGCTGTTGTATATGTGTTATTTCCCATGATCCTCATGATTACCCTCAGGAGATAGGTTTTTGGGCAATGTGCCTTTGAATTGTTTAAAACTCTTGCCTAAGGTACACAGCCAACAAAATGTATAATGTACTTTAAGGAATAGTGTTCAAGGGTTTCAGTCATTATCAGTCTTCTTCAGAATTGGATTTTTTTTTTCTTTTGTCCCTTAAGTTAGCTACATCCACATTCACAGCATATCTGATACATGCTAGAATCCGGCTCAGTTCAGTCTGTTTGAGAGCTGAGGTGAGACCTATTAATAGCAAATGATCAGGCTCCTTCACCTGGGTTTGTGTTTTTTTATTTCTCATCTCTCATACCAATATTCATTTTTCATGTTCATTATACATATACAACTCTAGCTGCAGGAAGAGTTTTATTTGCTCTTACCGAGAAGAGCACTTGAGTCCTAATTATCCGTATATCCTTCCTTTCCTTTCCCATTAATAAAACTAATCATGCTCTAATACTGCTATTGTGCCACTGGGGAAAAGTCCATTTTTGTTCCAGAACCTCCATGTTTGGCTTTCCCTTTGTCCCTTAGAGCATTTGCAGGTGACGTCCATGACACAAATGCTTAAAATGGAATATTGCTTCAGAAACATTTCTAAGCTAAGATGACCCACATTTTATCGAATTTGCAAGCCATAGTGAGACTTTATTATAGCAACAAGGGTTGGACTTTTGCAATTTTGTTGCAAGAGATTTTGGCCTGTCCTAGAGAAGATTGCTAAGTTCTAAATTATTTTGTGGGCTGACTTGATTTTACTGTTTCCAAAACCATCGCCACTCAGACTTTCCAGCCCAATTACTCAATGAGGGAAGGAAGAGGATAACGTCAATAGACTTTTTGTTAGGGTCCACAAAGGTGCCCCTCTTTGCTACTGTGGGAGAATAATAGAATAAGCCTTTCTTTGAATTTCTCATTATTGAAGATTCAGGAAGTTCTTGAAGGGGTGAATGAATGTCAAGAAATGTCACTATTAAATTTTTGCTCTAATTTCTCATTACTATAATTTATCCCGTTTGTTCAGAATAAAGTCTTTTTCATGGACACATCATCAAATGAGAGACTTTTTGGGTAGGGAGATGAGATACAGTGAGCAGTTTCCTAGGACCTAAACTGCAAATATCTGATGGAGCTATGTATGCTCTGTTAAGATACTGCTTCCTTGTTGTCAGATTTTCTTATCTAACAGAATAATGGTGTATTAGTTGATATAAGGTGAACCATGACAAAGCTTCCTTTAAGTTTTACTTCTTGGGAAGTGTTTGTTTCAGTTGTAGGTAGTTAAACTAAAGCCTCATCCAATTTTTTTTTCAATGGACATTTAAAAACATTGACATCCAGTGCATTTATATGAGCGGAGGGCAGTAGCAGTAGGGGCTGGAGAAGACTCTAAAAATTCAATCTAAGTCAAATATTGAATAGATGTGAAAACAAATCTAAGACCCAAGCTTGTTAAATGATTTCCTTATGGCCAACGGTGAGAGGGCAGTGCTGTGGCTTCTAGGCTTCTCTTTTATACAGACAGGGTTCAAGAATAAGACGAATGTCACCACCTCTTTGTGGAAAAGCTAGTGAAGCGGATTTGTTGATGCGCCATATATGTGACTTTTGCTCTTGGAAAGAAATAAACACCAAGGAAAGCAAGACACGATAAAGAATTACTTTGTAACTCCCCAAACACTATTAACCAGCCTCAGAACTTCCTTCTGCAGCCCAGTATGACCTCAGGCAAGCTTCCACAGATAATGATTATACGGGATAGTCATAATTACTCAGAACTCATGTCAATTCCAAGATCCTGTAAGACCCAGGGCGAAGTGACTTTCAGACTCTTCACTGTGACTCACAGTAAGAAACATTTTACTGTTGGACCCGGTGCATCTACATTTAGAAACATTTTAGATTAGGACCCACACACATTTGAAACAAAAAAACTCATGAAAACAACAGCAGTTACTCTTACTAGGTTTAATGTACTCCCATTTCGTCTTTCTTTTTCCTTTTTTTTTTTTTTCCATTCTCTTTGGCTCTATTTTATTTAAAAAGAAAGAAAAGACCTTGTCTTGAACCACTTAATTGATTTCCCTACCCAGGAATGGTGGTGACCCACGGTTTAGAAAAAGGTGACTCCAGTCTGCTCCCAGGAGCTCACTGGCTGGAAATCCTTGCTGGCCTCAGGTGAAAGTTCTGACAAACACTGTGTGTATTCTTCAGCACAGTGGGCCTGGGGCCTTTTATTTTTTCACAAGTTCACAAAGCCTGACCGTCCTGTCTCCCCACACCAGTGGTTTGACAGGAAGAGAGAAGTTTACTTTGTGCCTCTTCGACCTCGGTCCTAACAGCTGCTGCCTTCTCCTAATCAGCTGAATCCGAGCTCTGCAGACAAGGGGGTTTTCCTAGATCCCCGGGAATGTGCCCTCTAATTCTTCATTATGGGTTAGAGCAGAGCCTGCACTTCCTGAGGATATGACACTGGGGGGAGGTGGGAAGGAGAGAAGGAATAGGAGGAAGAATGAAATCTCTCTTGGGAAGGAGGTGCTGAAAATCACCTAAAATAGAGCAAACCAGACAAAACCCCCACCTCTGCCTGTAACCGGCTGGTGATTTAGAATGGGAGTGGCCTCTTTTATTTTTTTTTTTTTGTTTGTTTGTTTATTTTGCATTTATTTCATCTTATAAATGCCGGTGCCTGCACCAAGCCAGTTTGGATGAATCCATTCAGGAAAGTTATAAAGAATAGAAAGGAAAAAAAAAAAACAAACCAAAAACCCAAAAAACCAAAGGTACGCACTGTCCGGCTGGGAGTCAGACTCCTGTGCTATCCTGCCTGTTGCCATGCAGAGTCACATGGTCCCAGCTTCTCTTTAACACCATGTCCTACTTGATAAGCTTTATGGTGTCCGTTTTGCAAAGCATTAGGGTGATTTTTGGCAGGTAAATGATGTTGCTAGTTGAAGAGTGTCTTCTGAAGGGTACCTGTGGACCATGCATCGGGATCAGGCCTTTATCAGGAGAGCAACAAAGGCAGATGCTACCATGAGCCGTCTCTGTCCTCTTTCCCATGTGTCCATGTGCATGTGTTACCTCACCTGCTAGGGGCTGTTCCCGCAGCGGCACGAAGGAGACCGTGATACAGTGGTTGTGAGCAGTTTGTGTGGAAAACGCGCTAAGTGAGGCCCAGAGTGGAGGAGGCCTGCCTGCACGTGTTCATTTTATCCCCATTGTCTACGACAGTGCTGGGCATGTAGTTGGTGCTCAATGAATGTTTGACAAATGAATGAATAAATCCTGTTGACTACAATAATAGTTATTATAATGTAAAAAATAATATCAGAGGGACTGCTCTGGGCTGAGGAGATGATAAGATAATGTCTTTCAAAGAATTTATTCTGAGTGTGGGAAACGAGAATCAGTTAGGGCACAATCTTAGAATCTTTGATAAGTTAGCGTGAGTGTGCCGGTAGGCATGGGTGACGTCAGCGTCAACTAGAAGTGGTTCCTGCTGGCAAGGAGTCAGGTGTAGCTGCTGAAGGCAAAGGTTATAGCCCAGTGCTGGGGATATCAACAGGAAGGGCCTCCATATCTCACTGGGCTGGGTTTGGAGACAGCAGTCCAGGGAGCCAGCGCTTGGCAAGATGCACAGGCCCTAGACCAGCAGAGGCAGGACTGCACAGGACTTCTTGCTCAGGGAAGGGCCTCACCCAGAGAAGCTGTGGGGATGGTAATGGACGGCCAGTACAGTGTGGCCAGGGTAGTCTTGAGAGGGGATCTGGTTGGGAGCACAGGTCCTCCTGGCCTAGCAGGGCCTGGGGTCGTGAGCTTGTTGTCTCCTATCCAGAGGCCAGTGGGAGCTGGTGAAAGGTTGAGGAGGGGCACAGGGTATGGCAGTGTGAGAGGTAATGAGGAAAACCAGTCCTGCAGTGTGGTGGTGTAGGGGAGGGCAGGCCCACAGGATGTATTTTGGGGAGGTATCCCAACCCTACCAACTTGATGGTGGCGAGCAAAACAAAACAGAGCCTTAGTTCCAAGAGTAGACCTTTGTTATTATTATTCACACAAACAAAAAAACAGTCACTGGAGTGACACACAGTAACCTCATAATCGTGCCACCACTACTTTTATTATGAAAATAGAAGCTGGAGCTGCTGACTTTTCTAGCAACTTTTGCAGGACATTGAAATCCCTCTCGCCGGCCCTTTGTTCCGTGTTGCCATGGAGTGTCAATAACCCGGCTCAGAATAACCCAGGCAGTGACATGCGATGTGCAGCTTGCTTGCTGGCATGGGGGCTGGCCAGGTTATTCTGTGTTCATTGCTCCCGTCTTGGGAGGAGCACTGGGCAGCTGGTGGCCCTGGCAACCATGAAAGGTGTATGCCTCTTGGCTGCCCGGAGTTTGAAATGCAACCCAGACTTGCCTGCCTACTGAGCATGTGTGGCTCCCGATGGAGCTGATAGCAACTGAAAATAGCCCACTGAGCACCTGTCCCTCGTACACCAGCCCCTGGCCCACTGCCATTTAGGACAGTGGGGACTCAACTTGGTGCGTAGGTGAGGGGCTGCTGGGTTTTAATGGTTCTTAGGAAGATCCTGGGAGCCTTTGGGCCTGGCTTAAATGGACAATAAAAAGGCAGCAGCCTCTTCTGAGCAGGTCTCTTTGGCACTTCCGTGGTTAGTGCTTGGTCACAGTGGCTGAGAATGTACAGTACGTGCCGAAGACTCCATACAGTTCTCTTTGCTCGGCCAGACCGTGGTCCGGTAGACCGAAGGTATATGCTTCCTCTTGGAGGTATTAGCTTTCCTGAAAAACTCCTGGAAGGTAGCCATCCATGGTTTCTACTGCCTCAGTTTAGGATGGGGAGGCATTGGCTAAACTCTTTTGTTTGATTCTCTACCTGTTCTTGAATCCCCCATGATTGTCAGTAGATCAATTCTACGTGGTGTCTCATTGCTGGATTCTTCTTTCTCAGCAGTCCAAAATTAGGCATAGACTAGAATCCCAGCAGGTTACGGGGCTCTCTGTTCACCTTTGGGACTCCTTCCATTGCCTTCTGGGCTTTCATCTCTCCAGCAGACTTGCCATTGTTGGGCATGGTTGATATGTCAGTGTGGATGGAAGTGGGCTCTGGAAGGAAATGCTTCTGAAATGACTGGTGGTATTAAAGCTACTATTTAAAAGTGACCCTTCGTAGATACTTGGGTTATCTTTAGGCTGTCAGGGCTCTGCAGCTATGGGAGCCAATGGGAATCTGTGGAAACTCTGGCCTGTTGCTTTTGCCTTAGTTTGTGTTTAGATATTCTTGCTCCCCAGCCAGTGGCCTTGTGACACATCTCAGATTTAGCTGCCTTTCTTCTGCCAAGGTCTGAGATGATTGTGGAAGCTGGGAATGGTGTGTGGTGCCACAGAGATTGGGGCGGGGTGGGGTTGGGGGAGGGAACAGGTGTTTGAAAAGCTGGCTCTGGTTCACAGCAACTCTCAAAAAACGCTTTTGGTTTCTACCTTGAGTGTAGGCACCCGGAGTCTTCCTCTGGGCTCAAGGGTTAAAAAAGAATAAGCTCAAAATGACCCAGAGTCAACTCTGTCATGGTGACTGTAGGACCATTTAGTTTATGACTAAGAAACCAATCTTCTTAAGTGTTGAATTTGGGAATTAGTGAATTCTTGTGGACCATATTAATTAGACTGGGGAAAGAAGCTATACAAAGCAAAGATCAAGTTAAAGGCTGGAATACAGATGTGCAAGGCATGTATTTGTGGGATGCCAGGTACGGGATTCTTTTCGTAATTAACCTTGCATGGTGTTCTGGGCCTGGTGGGGCCTTAGGACAGGAATTGGGAAATTAGGGGATAGGGGAATAGCAGTATCAGAGGCTTGATCAGTGCCCTAGTTTTTTACTCTTAATCTCTTGGGCTTCATCCAGGCTGGGAGCAAATAGTCTAGAAAGCACCTTGTTCCCTCTGTGCTTTTTTTCTGGGGTGGGGTAGAGTAGGGAGCTAGAGAGGAGGAGTTTAACCAATTCTGGACATTTTTACCTTTGAGTTTGGGTGCTGCAATGCCTAGAGGCTGGCATTCTAAGACAATTGTCCAGGGAACTGTCGCCCTGCCCTGCCCATCTTCTGAAGGATTTATCTCTGTGGTTTGAAAGCTTCCAGAAAGGGTGTGGGGAGTGTGGTGGCGATTTGCTGCTGGTAAATAGAGCAAAGATTGACAACCTTGAAGGCCCCATTACTGGTAGGGCACAGAAGGGCAGATAGATGGGGGAACCTTATGCCCAAGCCACCGTGTAGTTCCTTCACTCTTCTGTCCCAGGTAGAGCCCTTGGTTAAAGTTTCCTAACACCAACATTTTCTGTACAGAGCCTGGTGGGAAACCCTCACCGGAGCAAGCGCACACTGCTTTGTTAGAGTGTTGAGAGACGACCCGCATGAGTCAGGCGCACTTCTTCCCACACTGTGAACAGAGCTTCCAGCCTCAACATTGGATAGGCAGGCGGGACTACATCACCGCTTCTCTTCAAATCCAAACCAGGAAAGACTTCCCTGAAATGTTTGTTATAATTCACCAGGTCCTGTTTTCCTCACTCTCAGGCTGTGGTACTCTCTCTTACTCTTCCTGTAAGTGGAACTTCACTCAGACTTGGGCGTTGTCAATATATGGGGTGGGGATATTTTTTGATCCTTAAAGGACTTTCTTAGTAGGCAGTTTCCATTGGCCCTGTAATCATTTATTTTTCTGAAGCAGAGAGCGAAGAAGTTTGAAGACGTGATGAAGAAAGGGGTCATTATTTTCCCCTGTTAAAGAGTTGCTTCATCGACATGGTACAAGTCTTAAAGCCCTATCTTTGCTCCATTCTGGGAATCATAAAAAGCACGGAAAAGACAGACCAATATTGTCTTAGGTCAGTACCACACAATGTTCTTTAACTTGTTAGTCACTTAAACACAGACCAAGTTTTTGGCTTTGAAATCGAAGGTGTGGCTGCTGCAATAGGGCTTAATTTACTGGGATTATTTCAGAGACAAGGAGTCAGCCCAGACACAAAATAAACAGATGGCACTTTTTTTTTCCCTCTCTCAGCTTCAGCAGTTCAAATGTAGGATGACTTGGGAATCCTTATCACCTTCAGCAAAGCAAGAAGGGGAAAATGATGTAATTCACTCTTCCCTGCTGAAATCGCTATTACTTTCACCAAGAGGAGGAAAAGGGTAGCAAATACCAGAGGGCATCTTTCTCACTGCCGAGCAGGCAGGTCCTGCATGACTCCCCTCAGGTGCCTGGAGTCAGGGCAGTTATGATGTGTCGACTGTTCTGGTCACCTTCACATTGTAGTAGCCAGAAGTCCTCACATCAGCCATCTGGGGAAAGACCATCCATAAGAACCCTGCTGTTCTATCAATGTATTAAATAATTCTTTGTTTTAGGGATGCTTGTATTTTACCTCTTTCTTCGAACAAACAGGCAAACAGGCCACCTACTGCACCGCCACAAGTATTCCTTTTCTACGCTTGTAAGCTGGAGTAGGTGAACAGATGTGACGTGCCGGCGAGCTCCTCTAAGGAGAGGTGCTTTGCACAGACATGCTGGCTCAGTGACTAAGCCTTGCCTTAAGATCTCTGCTGACATTTAAAGACTTTATAGGCTCAGTCTGCTCTGAAAACCAGCATCATGTCTCTTCCCACCTCTGAATCCTTTTGTGAGGAGAAAATTCATTCTGAAACAAATACTCATCAGGCTTGTACTCTTGTCGATTACCAAGCAGGGTCTATAACAGGGAGCAGAGGCTCCGTTCCTACCTGCAGGGTGCTCCTAGTCTGGAGGAAAGACTTGGACATTCAGTAGTCAGAGACGTGCTTGGCAATGTGTGCAGGTCGTTTCTACTTAAATCTGAGGGCATGAACAAAGTCTTCTCCAAAGGGAAGATGTGTGCTAACTAGGAAAATGGGGTGTTAGCAGGGATGGAGTGAGCCTTACCTGTGGAGGAAATTCTGTACCTAAAGGATCTGACATCTTAGAGCAAGAGCGTTCTTCCAGAAATGGAGGGGAGCCTGAAGAGGTGGAGATCATCTCCGCTAGGACTTCTGGCCACATGAACCACCCCGTGTCTATTTCAAGAGCCATGGCAGGCAGAGAGGACTGTGTATGAATGGGGATGCCGTTTGTTCAGTTCTCGAACCCTGGAGGAAGGGCACATTTGTAGCCATCATCAGTTCAAAACCTTGGGAATCCCAAAATCATTTTTTGTTGTTATTCTGATTTATATGTGATCCTATTTGATCTTTCTTAATTCCTGGAATGTGTTTTCTTCTTGGCTTTACAACTTTGCCAGTATCAGTCACTCTGATCTGGGAGGAAAAAAAAAAAGCATGATTTGGGTTCCCTAAATGGGTGTTTTCTAGTGAGAGCATTTAGGCTCTTGCTTTACTGTATTCCCGAGCATACAGCTTGCCTTCTTGCCAGACCGTCAAATGCCCTTCACAAGGCATTCCAGACTGACCTTTGTGTTTCTGTCTTAGGAGCAGGCTTCTGGCAGTGATACCTGGCATTGCAAAATCCATCACTGAGCTTTTGTTTAATGCCAGAGATCTCAAATGCTTTCTGATTCTGGAGAAGTGCCAAGCTGCACTCTTGGATTAGGAGGCCATGGAAGGACTTCCAGATCTATAAGCCTAATATAAGCTGTCATTTCAAATGAATGAATCATTTATGCTGTTTGAAGGAGTCCAAGAATGTTTGGGTTCCTCTTTTTTAGCCTATAAAATTCTGAGCTGTACAACTTTTATAAGAATTGTCTAATCACCACATTGTTATTTGTGCTACTTTGAGGTGAGTCTCTAAGAAATTCAGTCTGTTTCTTTTCCTGACCCCTGGGGTCACAGCTGCAGGCTGGTTTACTTGTAGCATTTTCTCATTTGTCTTTTGTGTCAGACTTTAGTGGGAAATCTGAGGTTTTGTACACCATTTAGAATGATAATCAGTTTAAATGCTTTTAAGTATTATGGAGTGCATGACTGAGAACGTTGAGGATAAGCCCATAGTGTTGTGCTTCGATTTTTCATGTCCCACTTAAAACATATATGCGAGGGGGCTCCTGGGTGGCTCAGTTTGTTAAGCATCTGTCTGCCTTTGCCTCAGGTCATGATCCCGGAGTCCCGGGATCGAGCCCCGCATCAGGCTGCCAGCTCTGCGGGGAGTCTGCTTCTCCCTCTGACCCTCTCCTGTCTCATGCTTTCTCTCTCTCTCTCTCTCTCTCTCTCTCTCTCTCTCTCTCTCTCTCTCAAATAAATAAATAAATAAATAAACTCTTTTAAAAAAAGGAAAAAAGTCTACAGTGCTCTTTGCTGTTCCTGTTCGCGTGATGTCCAGGGTTAGGCTATGGAGTAGGTATGTCGGAGGATGAGCCACTTATCGCCCAGAACAAGGAGGATCTTTGAAGAGATCTGGGATTCTGAGCCTGGGCCCCTAGTTGTGCAGCCAGACCCCAGTCCTCCCAGGACCAGCTGGGGGTCGAGGCCTGCTGCCCCCAGTCAGAGCCAGGCTGCGAGCGTGTTCCCAGGGACCTGGTTCTGGTGATACAAAGGGCACACGGTGCCAGCCATAACACTGAGTAATGGTGGGAGGTACCTTTTAGAACAAACAATGTGGGTGAGCTTCGCAGACAGGGAATACCTCTGGCTTGACATTTAAATTACTGAATTATTTAAATGAATGTCAGGGAGGTGGAGTAGACTGGCTGCCTTCTGCCAGGGCACTTCCTAGCTGCTTGTACAGGCCAGTGTAAAATACTTCACATTAGCTGTGGCGCTTTCTGTCCGTCCTGTTGGAGCTTGGTTGCCGAAGGGGGCTATCCCTGCCTCGGTGTGCCTCGGTGTGCGCTGTATTCCTGTCACTGTCTGAGGGAGCAGAGGTCCACAGACTCTTACCTGTGGCCCTACAAGGGGTTTTGTGATCACTCTTGCATCCTGGGTGCAAACCCCCCCCCCCCAACAGCTCTAACAGATCACAGGCCCACACATGTTACAGTTATTCCTAAATTTTGATGAGACTAAAACAGTGATTCATGGGCATTGTGGGGCCTGCTGTGTTCTTAGAATTGTGGATATTAAGATATGAAAATGCTACCACCTTGCTTTTAACCTTCTTTGTTGAATCAGTAATCCTAGCTCAGAAATCTTTTCGGCATCTCTTCGACTAATCCACTGTCGGATGAAGCTGCCCAAGTGGCATTTAACTAATGTGTGCAGTCTTGGGACATGTGGTCCTTCTTACAGACTTAAGAATTCAGGGTCTTCATTCATCCTGGGTGGCATATAAAAATTAGATTCAAGAAGGGCTCTGCTAATTAGTTATATGGAAATATACAAATTAAGAAGATTAAATGTTGGTGAGAAACACAATTGGAAGTGAAGCTAGTGAAAGGCTTTGTATGTTTCCCATTAGCTCACTGCTGAACTGAGCTCATGGTTCGTCATAGCAGAGATTAAGTTAATTATCACGTATCATTAACAATCATCTTTCGTCCCCTTTTTTCTTTTTCTGGATTGTGGAGATGAGGCTTTGAAAACTCTTAATTTTTGACACCTTAAGAAGAATGACCTATTTAAAGCTAGTCAACCCCAGGCCACTTGTGTATAACTAGTGGACGGGTATAAAGACTCAAGGAAAGCGTTTAATGAATGAATCCCTTTGACTTAGTTTATGATCCCCACAGGATAATATCTGATTACAGTTTATAACCCATGATGCCTGTGTTCACTGCATTGGGTATGGTGAGTTGACTTTTACTGAAGATTTACCTGAGCCTGCTCAATTCTGCCAAAATTCTTTAGGTTATTACATTCCAGACATCTGTGGGACCGTCCCCACATCCTGTCAAAAGATAGGGACCTTGGAAGGACAGTCCACATCTTACACCTTTGGAGCCAGTATTCAGTTTGGGCCCTAATTTTATTTATTGTTTATTTTATTTTATTTTTTTAGTAGGTGCTACCCCCAACCTGGGACTTGAACTCCTGACCCTGAGATTAGGAGTCACATGCTCCATGAACTGAGCCAGCCAGGCGCCCCAAGGGCTCTGATTTTAAAAGCAGCGTTCAGTCTGAGACCATATGAAAGGAATTGTTGTTATCTTATTTTTTTTTAAATTGACTTTTTAATTATAACCACAAGACGCCATTAATTGTTTTGTACCTGGACCATCCATTTCTATAGGTTTCTTGATGAACAAGGCCTCTGTTGTTTACTGTTACTTGTTTGTGGTTCCTCCTGCTGGACCATAGGTGCAGCGAGTTGAATAATCTATACTTCTCAGTCCATTATCAATCCGTGAACAGCTACTCTCTTACATTATTTTCTTTTTACCCCTCCCTCCTGACACTGACTCCTTAACCCCAACCCAGCGTCATCAGACACAGTTTCTTCAGTGTGTTAGTGTGTATCTTTGGCTATTTTGGACCTTTGAAAATAGTTAGGATTTAAAAATATGTGTTCGTGTTTCAAATTTTCATAAATGCATTACTGCATGTTTTTAAAATGTAGTATTTCAGATTCCCTGCGGTTGATCACAAACGAATCAACATGACACCTTTAACTCTCCCCCTTACCCTGCCTATCCATTTCCCTCCAAAGAATCATCACCTGTTGGGCAGCATAGTTGGCAACCCTCAGCCCAGCCCTGTGCCATTCAAGAGTGGCAAGCATGTCTAGACTCCCTAGAAATATTATCTTTCAACTCACTTTGGGCAAGTGTAAACTTTTTGCTGGATTATGTCAACAGATAGATATGTTTCTCACCCTCATAGAAATAGATTGGTACTGGAATTTCTCTAGGCAGGGAAAATAAAGACTGTCTTTTGGCTCATTAAAATTTTTGCTCATTAAAAATGTCTGAGGCTCTTGAATCTCGGGGGTGAGACTGGTGACATACACACCCTGTCAGTGGCTATTTTGGATTTTCTGCTTTCAGGCATGTCTTTGCTCTTGGATGAGCCCCTTGTGGTTTTCAAAAGAACTAGCAAGTCAATTATAAATAGAAGGCTTGTGTCTGTGTGTCTGTATGCACTTACTCTGTGGGATGAGGCACCCACATTACAGTGGGTAGTGAACTATTTTTCACTTCTTTGAAGAGGGAAGAAGAAAGATTAAGAACACTTTTCTCTTTTTGAGATAACCCACGTCTCTACACACCCACACAAATCTGGGTAAATGAACTTGACATTTTCAAAGACCTTACCTTAAGGTCTCCTCTTGAAAGCACAGCCACCCGACCTGTTATTTTAAGAAAGAAGCAGTTATCTCGCAGACCTTGCTACAGAGGGTTCAAGAATTAGAAGGCAGTCAGTCTGTGCGATGGGCCTTCAGAACGAGCTTCTGAAAGCTGAATTTCTTTATATGAATTCTGCTTCAGAACCTCCAGTACTTGGCTGTTTACATTCTATCTTCACTTTCCTTCCAACTTGTGTTGGGACCAGCAAGTCCGAACTCATCATTCTAACCAGGGAAGGGAAAAGAAGAGTGTTCTGAAAATTTAGATGGCAAATGAGTGTCTCCTGAAGAAGATAATTAGGAGGTCTGATTAGGTGTACTTCACTGACGGATGATACATTTCTACCTCTTTTTTTTTTTTTTTAAGATTTTATTTATTTATTTGACCAGAGAGAGATCACAAATAGGCAGAGAAAGAGGGGGAAGCAGGCTCCCCGCTGAGCAGAGAGCCCGATGTGGGGCTCAGTCCCAGGACCCTGAGATCATGACCTGAGCCCAAGGCAGAGGTTTAACCCTCTGAGCTACCCAGTGCCCACATTTCTACCTCTTTCCATCTCACCTCGGCCCTCCCAGGTGTGGACTGGTCCTATGGTCCTACATGTTACCTTCCTGCTGAAACATTGTTCTGTTCCCTCTGTCTCCTTGTACCTTCATCTTCAATAATTGATGCCAATTTTTTTTCTGCCAGTCAAAAATGCAAAAGCAGTTATGATTTTCCATTGTAAGGAACATGAAAACTTCAGTGTTACTACTATTGAAAAATTAGTCTAGGCATCTAGCTGCAAATATTGGTAAGAGATATTTGTAATTATAGGCTGCATCCTTGGAGACTCGATTATACTGGTAAATTACAGATAATGGTAGGAACACCAGCATTCCCTATATTACTAGTTGATGGATTAGTACAGAGCTGCTAGGAACTGATACTAACAATTGCCATATATTTAGGCACCCCGCCCCTTTTAAACATAAAATAAAGGTGATGAGCATTATGCTCTGGAAAAATATCTTAACTTATTTTTTTATTTTTAAAAGATTTTTATTTATTTATTTGCCAGAGAGAGAGAGAGAGAGAGAGAGTACAAGCAGGGGGAGTGGCAAGCAAAGGGAGAAGCAGGCTCCCCTCTGATGAAAAACCTGATGTGGGGCTCCATCCCAGGACCCAGGGATCATGACCTGAGCGGAAGGCAGATGCTTAGCTGACAGAGCCACCCAGGTGCCCCAGAACATTTTTATTTTGATGTGAGAGAATTTAGAATGTGAGAGCTCATCAGGCCAAAGATAATGTGAAAACCATAGTGGGGGAAGTCCATTGTCAGACGTCTCTGGGTCCATTGATAACCATTCTTTGGCCTGGTATGATCTAGAAGAATACACAGCTCATATAAATGCACTCATTTGAGAGGTGATTTTTATTTGGTGGTAGGTCAAGGGAGAGGTACAAGATAACAAAATGTGGACCTCAAGGCCAGCGATGATGCTTGGTGTTCCTGTTTGGTAAATGTGTTGTAAAGGTCCTGTTCCCCTAATGGGAATAAAACCCATGTAGTGATTTTTTTCTCCCTCCTCTTCCTCCTTTGCAGATGAGAATCCCAAGGTGAACCCTAAACTTTACATGTGTGTGTGTGAAGGCCTGTCCTGTGGGAGCAAGGAGCACTGTGAAGGCCAGCAGTGCTTTTCCTCACTGAGCATAAATGACGGCTTCCGCGTCTACCAGAAAGGCTGCTTCGAAGTCTACGAGCAGGGGAAGATGACCTGTAAGACTCCGCCATCCCCTGGCCAGGCTGTGGAGTGCTGCCAAGGGGACTGGTGTAACAGGAACATCACGGCCCAGCTGCCCACTAAAGGTTCCCATGGACTTTCTATTTCTAGATCAAGGGTTTCCGTTGGTGGTGTTCTGATTCTTTGTGGGTTAAAGATGGAAGTAGCCACAAGGCTTTCCTCCTACTCTTTGAACTAGAGGCCATGAGGGACAAGAAAGGTAGCTCGAGGTAAGGAAGGGAAAGGCATGGCCTTTTGGAATCTAAAGGGAGGATAGATAGATATCTTTGGATAATTGAGCAAGGTAGTGGCCATCTTGGGGACAGCTTGGCTGACGGATCTCACGTGGTTGTCACGTGCAGGCGCACAGCTCCTTTTTCTGTTCAGGAGCCATGATGTCATAATTTCTGAAACAGTTCTGCTTGGTAAATATTCATCTCTGTGTTGAGCGTGTAGAAAGGGAAATGGAGCATAAGATTCTGGTGGCCTAGTGGAATAGGTTTCCTTCTTTATGAGGAAAGAAACAAAGCCCCACTAACCTTTGCTCCCACATCTGATTTCCTAGTGAACCATCACTGAGGCTTGAAGCTGGGTCAGATGTCACATGAACCTCGTAGTTTATGTGAAATCTTCTCTATGTTGTATTCAAATGGATTCCATTTGAATGGAATCAGCCTTCCTCTGAAACGGTTACCCCATAAATGAGCCCTAATTTGCCATCTCAAATTCCCTACAAATGTTAATGTTCCTTAGTCTTCATAGACTCATTCCAAGCCAGTTGATTCTCTTAACCTATAGTACATTTTTAATTGGCATAACTATTTAATTTTGCACCCACAAAAGAAGAAACAAACCAAAAGAGTGGAGTGAGAGAGTCTCCTAGGATCACCCACTGCCGGAAATGTCAGCTAGCAGGGGAAGGTGAAAATGAAAAATGATGAAAATGATGGAAAAAAAAGATGAAAATGGAAAAAAAAAAAAAGGAAAAGAACTGATACAAGGCCATGCTATGCTGAATTTCAGTTTATGTGGTGATGACCAGAAGCCCTATAGAAAATGTTAATTCTGATATGCAAATGGAGTCGAATTATACAGGAAGATTTTTAAAAGAGAGATTAAGTGTTTAAATGGCTAAAACTAAGGGGGTATTTGATGGGATAAACTTTACTCTTAACTTTTGTGGAATTAAATTGTAATTAACGGAGTGGATGGCCATAAAGAATGATCTGCACTCACACAGAAGTTGTACCTACAGTACAGAAAGTTCCTAATCTGCAGAACACTCTGCAAGACTCCGAGTTTTAACAGAAAATTTATTTTCTTGACTTACGGAATTTCTAATTCAATTATGGAGGCACCATATTTATAATTTAATGTTGTATACAATTAGTTCTACACATTATCGTACAGGTGACATGTACCATGGGGTATTATGTGCCAAGTCGTTGATTAATTTGGATTCGGAAAGTTAAAAGAAATGCATAAAGGCTGTCAGGCTTGCGGAGGGATTGTGGATTGTGGAAGGAGGTGGAGATGTGGAAAAGGCCTGTGTGGGGAAGGGCAGGGTTTTGGTGACATCATGTCTTAAGGGGTCTGACATTCAGAGATGGTTATTGGTTGGGGACCTTTTCACTATCCAATCAGGAAATTTTTCTTTTAACTCACTAGGCAAGTAGAGTCTGTGTGTGTATTTGCCCAAGTGGTATGTGAGTGTTGGAGTGAATGCACAGAAGTTTGAATGGGTGATGTGATAATGCCCGAGTGAGGGGCTGAATGAGTGATTAGGTGAGCCGAGTGAATCAGTGAGTGAATGTTTTGAGAGAGTGAATATTGAATAAGTGAGTAAAAGAACAGATGAATGAATCGGTTCCTAGGCAGAAATCGTGATGTGGAAAGATCAATGAGAATTCAGTGGTAGACGCGCAAGGTAGTAACACCGAGGAAAGAGACCGCAGATTGGGTAATTTGTTCTTAACTCAGCACTTTCTCATAGGAATATTATATCATAATCTCTGTCTGTAAGGGCTAAGGATAAAACATTTGTACAGTTCAAATCTGTGTTAGTAAGAATAGTACCAGGGATTTATGAAGTACTTCATATCGTAAACGTACTTCCACATACGTGCATTAATATGGTTGGTTCTCGGTGGGATTTTTCAAACTCCGGTTGTGCCTAAATGAATAATGGTTCAAATGACTGGGCTGTTGGCCAGGTGCTAGGAAATATTTTAGTTTTTAACAGTTTGTGACTTAGGAGACCAGGTTGTCAGGCTCAGGAGCTACTCGTTAGGTATCGGTTATGCTAAATCGTAATTAAACTGTGATCCTTACAGCCAGTTTCATTCCTTTTCTCCCCCATCTCCAGGGAAATCCTTTCCTGGAACACAGAATTTCCACTTGGAGGTCGGCCTCATAATTCTATCCGTAGTATTTGCAGTATGCCTTCTAGCTTGCCTACTGGGAGTCGCTCTCCGAAAATTTAAAAGGCGCAACCAAGAACGCCTCAATCCCAGAGATGTGGAGTACGGCACCATCGAAGGGCTCATCACCACCAACGTTGGAGACAGCACTTTAGCAGTGAGTTTGAGACCCCAGGGAATCCCAAGCATAACAAAGATGGCTGGACATGCTTTCTTCTTTCCTTCGTGAAATACTAATCAGTAGTGGGGACTGGACAGTGTGCACACAGACCGCTGGTCACTTGTATCCTGGGCAGGCCCATGTTGGCACCTGTCCAGTTTCCCCTATCTGAGAACATTTTTTTTTAGACAGGCATTTATGTTCAGTGATGGAGGGGATTTTTTTTTTTTTTTTTTTTTTTTTTTTTTTTTAGTGGATTCTTGGTAGTTATTCTTTGGGAGTGAGGGGAAAGGTGCCGAGAATGGTTGTCTATAATTTTGGTGGGGTGGGGCTTGGAGTAACTCAGTTACTCTATTTTTAGCAATAAAAGTGCTTTCAAAAAAAGCACCTTTGCTTAATATTAAAATCACTTTCCCTTGTAGATTATTTTAACACCCTGTAATTTAAGACTTTAAAACTTGACATCCAAAAAAAGCAGCTATTAAACTTTTCACGCTCCCGTGCTGCCCCCTTGTGGAGTGTAGGCATTTGGTTAAATCAGTGCTGTCCAATAGAAATAGGTGTGCCACATCTGTAATCTTAAATATTCTAGTGGCCACTTAAAAAGAAGTTTAAAAAACCCCACTGTAGGTGATATTAATTCTAACAAAATATTTGACCTAGTGTATGTAGCTATTATTATTTCAACATATAATCATTAATCAGAAAGAATTACGAATGTGCTATTTTACATTCTTTTTTTTTTTTGAACTAAGCTTTTAAACTATGGCGCGTATGTTAAACTCACAGCATATATCAATTCAGACCAACCACACTTCACTTGCTAAAAGTCAACACGTGGCTAGTAGCTACCCTCATGGACAGCTCAAAGTCAGACACCATTGTATTTATATGTTTTAAAGTTATTCTTTTGCATATCTTTCAATGATAAAATTACAGGAAAAAGTATCTTCTTTTTTTACTTTTAAAAATTGTCAAGTGTTAATTTGAAAGAAACTTTAAACGTTAAGTGAGAAAAGGGAACCACTTGCCATAAATAGGTTACAGTAAGATGCAAAAGAGGGAAGTGATAATAACATTCTGAAGCGATCCTATGCTGAGTCTGATGCCTCCTCTGAAAAAGGTGAAGATTAGTGAGCGTTAGATGTTAAAGACACGCTGATACCCAGTCAAGACTCCTTGTCATATTTGTTGGAGGGCCATCAAGCTAATAACTTTCTGATGTGATCCAGTGCTATTTAACGTCATAGCCATGCATCAGCTAAGATCATCTCGTATTAAGTCTTGTTCTGCTAGACGACAGCTTACGAGTGTGCGTGCACAAGGTGTGCGGGTAAGCCTGCCATCCGGCTTACTCTGTGCTGGGGAGTGTCGCCTTCCCCAGTCTCTGTAGCTCAGGTGCTATGCTTGGACCATACTCGGCGAGTCGTTAAAGCAGTTGGTGGTGGCTGATACAGGCTGAGAAATCTCCCACCCTCCCGCTCCCCCATCCTTGGGCCACCAGTCAAGCGTACATTTCTGTATAAAAAGCAGGAGAGAACCTTGTTTCTTCCTTTTACCTACCTATTCAGATTGTGGTGTGGTAGAACTGAGGAAAAGAGGAGATGAGGACACTCTGTTTCCCAAAGTAGAGAAATTACAGCTTTCCATTAGAAATGTACTTAGACGTTTCTTTCCTGTATTAAGGAAAATTCAATGAGTTTATTGAATTGGTAGGAAGATACGAGGCTGAATCCTGACAGAGCTTTGGCAAAGCAAGGTTCTAAAGTCGGTCAGTCAGAACTCCATTTCCCCAGAAATGCTAACCCCCATGGCTGGTGATAGGAGTGGCTGGTGTCAGTCACGGTGTCAGTCAAGCTTCTGTAAGTTTGGAAGAGGAATGGGAGCGTATAGCAAAATTGTCTTCTCACCTCAGCCGTGTTAGAAGGCAGAATATCGCAATAACAATAACACCGCAAAGAACCCTGTTTGAAACAAATTGTCATTATCGGTCTATATACTTGCTTATTTAAGTGATAATGCTCATTTATGTGATTCAACAAAGCCTATCTCACTGAACAGCCTCCAATATTGAAAAAGAAGCCTTGGGATCCAGGAGCTGAAGTAGATGTTTGTTAGTCTTAGGCCGAGGGCAACCCCCTGCCTTAAGTCTATGAACTAGATTTAAAAACAGAATTCTACATGATGAAAAAAACACATTTGTTTAATTTTCAGAATTATTCTCTTAAAAAAATTGAAAGAATAAAGAGAAAAAAGAACAGCAAAAGAGATGGTAAGAAAGATGTGCAACTACTTCATATACATTCAGTTTCTTGTTGATTATCCATTTTGTGGCTTTTAAGGATTCTAAATCTCTTCCTTTGGATGTTCGGATTTTGGTAATTTTGCTGATCAACAGTACTTCACAGTAGTGCTCAGATAAAAGAAGATGAAATTCAAACAAATCAATGTATTGCTTTAATAGGCCAGTTAAGATGTTTGGGAAAGAATGAGCTTTGGGGAATATTAGCTCAACATTACTATGCCCTTATCGGCATCACCAGGGGCATAATACCATCTAGTCCAGGTAATCCATTCCTGATACAAAGAGACGTCTACTCCTTGACTTGCACTGAGAATCAAAAGGGAAAACTTACGAATGGACTAATTGGGAATTTTTTTCACAGTATATTCATTTTTAGAAGTAGGTTTGGGGCATGGTTTTATGTTTTTTAAGTGAAAGTTTTGTTTTTTCCCCCCTCTCTGATTTGTGGATAATGCACACCTCAAAATGACACTAACAGTTTGTGTGTACCAGCTAGATGACCCACATGGCCACTGGAGTCTGCGGTAGAAACATTAGAATTGTCTATTCCTTATTCCTGATTTGTTTGTTCCTTGTTAGAGTTCCTTAGCTGGTATGTCAACGAAAGTGAATCCTTTCATAGATATCTGTGAGCAGAGCAGAACATGGTTAGTTATGCCTTGGCCTTGAAGGCCCGTCCCCTCTTTTTGCTCTCCTTGCTTGTTTTTCTACTGTTTCCCCTTGTACTCGGCCCTGCTTCCTGGACTTTCTAATTTGCCTCTTATCCACTCAGCTTTTTTTTTTTTTTAAGTATCTATATTTTAATTCTAAAACTTTGAATGCAAGAAGAGATTACTTATCCCTCAGGAAAACCTATTATAAAAAGGGCTACCTTCTGGTTTTCCCAAGAAAACCCATTCTT
The DNA here is from genome assembly GCA_004023965.1 of Spilogale gracilis. Classification (NCBI taxonomy): domain Eukaryota; kingdom Metazoa; phylum Chordata; class Mammalia; order Carnivora; family Mephitidae; genus Spilogale; species Spilogale gracilis. The sequence goes on from PITA01010441.1 coordinate 24,034, forward strand.
CCTCCAGTGGTCCCTGCACACTAATGGGCCCCATGTCCAAGATTGGTGTCTCCGTGCGAGTTACAGTGATACGCATGCTCGTACTCTAAACTGGGAATTATTTCTTAGTAGTTTCTTTTTCTCCTTGTCTTGAACCACAGGATTTATTGGATCATTCATGTACATCAGGAAGCGGCTCTGGTCTCCCTTTTCTGGTACAAAGAACAGTGGCTCGTCAGATCACACTGTTGGAGTGTGTCGGTAATTCTTTTTTCTCTTCTTTGTGGGTTGTATGTAATGTTAACTGTGGCTCTAGAAGCAGGATGGAACTTGGAAAATCTGCCTCGTGTTGCCTGTTGCTTGTGAAACGACAGGAGACGACAGGGCTCTGTATCTGGTCTCCGTGACTTCTGTCAGAGCTCCTGAACTTGTTGGAATTCTTGGCAAAGGAATCTGTCACTAGTTAGTATGAAGAATGGCTAGTCGAAAGCTTTTAGTTGCAAGTAGACCCTTTGGGATGACGGGAGAGCATGAGAAATGAATTAGCATGGCTGCTCCTGACTGGAGGCATTGAGCGATCTGAAGGGAGTAGGCATTTGGACAGTGCACTTGCCTGTGGCACTTCTCCAAGCCCTCTCACTCTCCCACTGCCTTTAAAAATAATGAGATAAATTTACCAAAGCGACCTGTATGATTACTTTGTTAAACAAGAGCAATATCCATTTCTCTGTGGCCTCTCATATTTTCCCCATCTAGGAACATGTTTATATATAGATGCAATCATAAGGCATATACAATTTGTGCTCTTCTTTCAGTTTTAAGCTCATAGACATTTCCATATATCTGCACACGTCACAAATATTTTAAAAGATTGTGTAGCGAGGGTCTTTTACTTTTATTTATGTATTTTTTTGCGAGGGTCTTTTGGATGATCATTGAATTGTAATGGTACTACTCAGGAAAGCTTTTGCATGCTTTGCACCTTTCTTTTGAGTACTCAGAATAAATTCCCAGGAGTTGGGATTCCTCGATCAGAATTTGTGACCTTTTTTATGGCTTATTTATAAATTGCTGATTGTCCTTGAGGAAGATAGTACAAAATGCCTTCTTTGGGGGACGGGGCATGAAGTCCTGAGTTTTATTAGTTTGACTTGTATTTGGTGGGCCTTGGCAAGTCACGTGGTCGTCGGCATTAATTTCTTTTTTGGGCAGCATGTAGGGATGGCCAGAGGGGCGGTGGTAGGTTGGTAGTCTCCACACTGTCTTTCTGGTTCTCCTGGTTTTGTTTCTTGGCAGCTCCGGTCATCCCCTCTTTTGCTTTTGCAAAGTAGCTGGACCTCATAAGCTACCTTCACCACTGGGCTCCCACCTTTTTTTCTGTTTTTATGGCAATCAGGACACCTCCAAACCTGATAGTGGAAAGGCGGCCAGGCAGTGTCACCTGTAGACACACAAGTGACCAGCGGGGAGCCTGTGGCCTTTGCCCTGGGTCTGCGGCCCCTGGGACTCTGAGCCACACCTCATGTTTCTCTCCCACGGTAGACTGGGGGCAGAGCAAATACACATGGAAGTGCCCCAAATATGCCTACCGTGTACAACCAGGGTTGTCGTCTTGTACTGCCTAACATCCAGTTTGCTTGTGAACAGGGGTATTTGGGTAGGAGTGAGAAGGCAGTGATGGGCTGTTTACCTCTCTTGCTTACCCCGCCCTCCTGCTCCAGCCGGCTGCTCACGCTCACCATTCACAGAGCAGCCAATCTCCATGTTGGTTTTCAGAGCCCAACCCCAGAGTCCAAAGGGCAAGACAGTGCTGTACCTTTAAAAACACATAACTGTTTCTGGTAGTGTAGATATTCTTGAGCATTTTTGGAAATAGTGTAAATTCAATTATAGTATTTTGTTGGTTCAGTGCTAAAGACTTTCATCAAAGCAATGCCATTTCAGTAGCTTATAGTTAGCGTTCATGTGGTGTAGCCTTGAATAAAAATGTATGTGATGAACTGCTTGGATAGTATGTTACCATTTTGGGTCCAGAGTTAGACTAGATCAGTTGTTACCAGATAGTGATTCCTGACCCCCCAAATTTCAGATACTGTATGGATTCCCATGGGGGCTCCATGCCCTGTACATTTGGGCAGTTCTGCTTCTGTTTTTAGGAACTTCTGAATAAGGTTGCATTTCTAAAAAGCATTTGACAACTTAAAAGCATTTGAAAACCATTGAAGTAGGTTTCTATTTTGAATCTGTCTACTTATCCTGACATCCATCTCTGTTTTCTTTAAAAAAAAAAAAAAAAAAAAAAAAGGATTTAAGGCAACTTTACAGTAATGTTATACAATTCTCTGGGATATTTTTTTTCTCCTTCCTAATGAGACTATGAGGACAAAGGGCAAATAAAGATACAGAATGTAAGCAAAGGCAGGAAAAGATCAGCGTACTGTTTTTCCAGCAGCCTGTTTTTAGTATCATAGATAGCACTGGCCTGCATCTTGAACTACAAATGCTTGGTACTTGCTATGATTATATTAAAATTAGTCCTGCTCTAAATATATTTTTGCGACCTGACAGCAGCCCACAATGATGAATTACTGGCTGGCCACGTTTAACCTCCTTTTGGCTTACTCATTGTTATTTCATAGGGACATTGTTGGTCAGGACAGAGTCTAGATTGAGTGCCTTTGAGTTTGTGTCAGGACCTCATCCCCTGGATAGACATGCCTTCTTTCTCCATGTTTGGGTTCTTGGCTTAGTTTTTGAGCAAAGAGCTGTATTCCTGGCTATGCAGGTGGTACTGCAGCTGCTGATTACGAGCCGTGACTCCTAGCAGCGCCTTGCCCGGGAGAAATCCCTGCTGCCCCGCACGGTGGGTCTCCTGCTGCATTGTTATCTAGGCGCGTGCCTCTTTACCCTGATTATCCCCTGCATTGATCCCCACAGTCTCGTGGGAATTACCTGCTCCTCCCAGCCTCCCTGATCACCCCTACCTGTGATGAAGGAGAAGAACAGAGGAGGGAGCATGTCGCTGTCAGGCTGACCGTGATATTACTGCTGCAGGAGGGGGCACGTACCCCCACAGAGCGACCACAAACTAGAGTCCCCACGTTTTTGGGAAATGCATTCTCCAAGGGGCCCTTTCAGTGTGGCCCACTTCTGGTGTCCCAGGGGCTGCCTAACAAGCAAATACCCATGACCAATGTCAGGAATCAGAACTGTTCTGGGATTATATCTTTAAGACTCTGCAAATCCTCTTTTGAAATATATCCTCTGCCAAGAAATCCTTTGGGGAAGATAGTGGCTGCTTATTAGTCTCCCCCACAGCATTGGTGTGTGTGTGTGTGTCTGTGTTTGGATCCTTCAGAAAACAGATCTCAAACTTAATCATTTCCCTGATGAAAAAGAAAAATGCATATGTAAATTCACAAATTTGGACGCTCAAAAAAAATGTCCGTGTTGATCTTGTATGAAGGGAAGTAATCCAATTAGCTATTCAATTTAGCCACGTGTGCTCTTTTCTAATTTAATTGAATTTTATTTTATTTTATTTTATTTTATTATATATATATATATTTGGGTTTCAGCACACTGGAATCTAATGCTCTGTATCATTTTATTAGTGTTACTAACTTTCATGTGCTTTTGAACACCATATATGTTTCATACCTTTTAATAGAGGAACTTAGCTATAAACCTTGTAATTAGCAGCTAATTGTGCAACGTAGTTACTGAGGCTATTGAATTTGCGATGACAGTGGGTGGCTGGAGAGGTAGGTTCCGTCTTACTCTTGTCTGTCTTCACAGGTGAAAGCTTGTGGTATTTAGATCCCCAGATGAAGTTTTTTTCAAGTACACAACAGGAGGGGGTAAGAGTTACGGGCAAGAAATGTATTGGCTCCCTCCCATGTCACCTCTGTGTTGTCTCCCCAGGGAAAGGCAGGTATGGTGAGGTGTGGAGGGGCAGTTGGCAAGGGGAGAACGTCGCTGTGAAGATCTTCTCCTCCCGGGATGAGAAGTCATGGTTCAGGGAAACAGAATTGTACAACACTGTGATGCTGAGGCATGAAAATATTTTGGGTAAGTACAAAGATAATCCCCTCATTAATTTTATCTGGGAAGAAATAATTGCCTACCTTTGCCCTCTCCGATTTGGTGTGTGTGAATTTGCAAGTCTCCCCTGAAAAGTGATAATAGGAATCATCAGCGTTTGTATCATGTTTAATTTTCTTTTAACACTAATTTCTTGTTTAAATCTGCAAAGAAGCTGAGTTTGAAGATTCTCTGGATGGTGAAAATGAAATCATTATTGCTAATTCTTATTCTGTAGGTTGTTATTTAAGCAACAAGAATTTACCCCATATTGTTCACTTCAAGGCTTCATCCGTTGTTCTACTTACCGCACCCTTTTTGAATATTTATTGAATCAAACTAAGAAAGCTCTTTGGACGATTTCCTAGAGATTCACAGCTCCCAGGGACATCGTAATTAAATGCACGTTCCCTCAAACTAGGCATGGTTTTTAAAGCCCAGATTTACAGAGGGATTTAGCATCCATTTTAATTTGGAAACTAAAGCTTAGAACCATTTGTGAAATCTGTGAAGAGCCCATCGAAATACTGCTGTAGACGTATAAGGGGTGAGAATGTCCTTGTTCCCTTTGACTTCTCTGGTTTTGAAAAGTTTCTCTCAATGTGTTTGTATAATACATGTATGATGACTGCTGCCCAGAGTGCCTCCTCCATAGTGGATATAAAGTTTATAGAGAAATTGACTCTGTAGGATAGTGTTGCTCACTTCATGCTATTGGATGAGAATTGGGTCATCAGAAGGCCATTGCCGGAATTTCTTTCTATTCTGTTACTGTCAGTTTGGTATTAAACCCGAGTCAGGTTGTCTGCCAAGAACGGTTTGACAGTTGTCTGAAGTTTCACTTTAACAGCGTGGTGGTGTGTTCCATCGTAGAATTGTGTGTTTCTGCTGGTGTCTCCTTCCCTTGCCTTACCTGTGGGGCCCTAGCTGTCCTCCAGTTCTCCTTCCTCCTGTTGTTGCTTTTGGTCTCCCACCTCCAGTCCATCTTGCTATGCTGAGTTATCTTTCATTGGGTAGCTGAGATACTCCCCAAAGTGCTTTCGATGACTCCTCCATTGCCTAACATTTGTGCCATCTGGGCCTGGTGTTCCAGACTCCTTATCTGTTGGGATCCCAGAAGTCTCAGATTTTCTCTACAAATATCCTCAGGTGGCAGTCAATTTGGATATTTGCCATTACTTGGGATCGCCATGAACATTCAGATGTCTGTTCCAATGATCGTGGTCTTGATCATGCATGATCCCCACTCCACACTCCAACCACCCATCCTTCCATCACCGTGTCTCAGTTCCCTTCCAGTTTCTCCCCGTGGATTTACTTGGCTTTTCTTCCCGTCCCCCCACCCCCCAGCCACCATTGCAGCTGTGCTGTCATTCTGATCACACAAGCTTGTGTCATAGTTAGATGCATATGTGGGACAGCGATGATCGTTACCGTGCAGGAAGCATTGCTTTAAGCACATCATGTGCATTTTCTCCTTTCAGCTTCACAATCATAAGGGCATAGGTACTCTCGTTCTAGTTTTAGCTGATGAGGTAACCAAGGTGGGAGGTTAGCATCACCCATGAGGTCAAATTTTGGAGCTGAGAGTCACACTGGGCAGTGTGTCTCTTAACCACAGTTCTGTATTTTATGTGGTAGTTCTAGTTGTGGTTCAATAATGAGAGCATGAGGTGAACATTCATCCATAGTCAAAATCACCCTCAAATGTTCGACTTTTCCAAACTGATCCTGGGACAGAAAGGTTGAGCCACAGAGAAGGCATCAGTTGTGTTCGAAGCCGTGATTTATAGGGAGTACTTCTCTTTAAACAGTGGAATGACGCTTACTGGGCAAGTGCACACACTCGAAGAAGTATGGGGAGGTCTGGGATTCATTAAAGGAAGGACGTGTTCAGGCACCCCTTCTCATTCTCACGGGCTCACAGGTCCATTGAGTGAAAGGCGCTAGATATTACAGGGCTGTGCAAATAATCATTTATCAGTGCCCTTGAGTTAAATGAATGTACCATTCCACTGTACACTGAGGACAAGAATCAATTCTGTTTTTGCCTTCACACGCAGTACTGAGGACAGTACCTTGCACATGCCAGGTGCTCAGTAAATATTTATTAAATTGCATTTAATTGGGGCGCCTGGGTGGCTCAGTTGGTTGGGCGACTGCTTTCGGCTCAGGTCACGATCCTGGAGACCCGGGATCGAGCCCCACATTGGGCTTCCTGCTCGGCGGGAAGCCTGCTTCTCCCTCTCTCGGTCCCTCTGCTTGTGTTCCTTCTCTGGCTGTGTTTCTCTCTGTCAAACAAATAAATAAAATCTTTAAAAAAAAATAAATTGGATTTAATCATAAAAGAATTTGAAAGTCACCTTCACAATATGATTCACGTTGAGAGATGAGGGTCCCTTAGTGCGACCACATAGGGCAAAACATTGTTCATTCTTATTACCTGATGATCTAGGGAAATTCTGTATTCATGAGGTCTCTCTACCCTCATCATGCTTAGAGCTATATGTACTGATATCACTGTGTAGTTCTTTTGATGGTAAGAAAACTCATAGAAATGCACCAGTTTTGTGTTTGTTTGTGTGGCTTTGTCTTGGTTTTGGTTGTTTGGGGCTGAACTTGGTTAAAGTTCTTTCCTTGCTTTGCCACTTTTCTGGATATAGAGGCTTTAAGGTTTTCTGTGATCCTTTCCTTTTCTGTTAAAGGAGCATCTTGTATCGAATATTGGATCATGATTTCCCTCCCACCCTGGAGTATTGCTGATTCTAGCCCCTCTAAATCAATCAGACACACACACACACACACACACACACACACACACACACACACACACTTACACATACATGCATACATATAATGCTCTGGGCCCATTGTTTATCCCCTACAACAGTATATTTCAAATGACTAGACTGGCTTTCAACTCTTCTGCTCTGTCCGGTGTAGAAGTCAACAGACAAAGGGGTAATGGCAGGCTGAGCTGGGTGGTGGCCGGAAGAGTGGTCAGGGGCTTGGAGATGCTGGTTTCTACTCTCAGCACCTCCAGCAGGCCCACTGTGTGACTTTGGGCCAAAGTTACATGTTTCTGAGCATTGTTTCCCTTATTACTAAGACCAAGCAAGTTTGGTTAATGTGAAAATTTTACTCCAGAGTCTCATCTTACGGGCTTTTAAAGAAATGGTTGTAAAATATGAAGCTTACTGTTTTAGTCATATTAAGTAGAGAGTTCAGTGACATATATACATTCACATTGTGTGGCCATTACCACCGTCTGTCTCTAGGACTTCTCCGTACTTGGAAGAGATACCACCCAAGCCCTTAATCAGACGTTTCCGAGACCAAGTGGAAGTAAAGGAAGTTATCCGCAAAAGATATTACATTTCAAGATTGTTGTGGTTTTAACTAAACCCTGAGCTATCCTGAAACGTTATCGTAACCAGCTCTTGATACTTCCTGTGTTAGGCATCGTATGAAGCGTGGTACCTATAATTAACTCCTCTATTCCCAACAGTACCCTTTTGAGGTTGCTGTTGACGTTATTCTTACCTTACAAATGAGGAAATGAGGTGGAGATTTTATATGACTTGTGTGAGATCATCCAGCTTGGGAATGGTGCAGCCAGTCTTGGTGCCTAGCGGTCCATCTCTGGGGCCTGGTGCTCGGCAGCCCTTGTGCCCCACCTTGTGGGGTCCTCGGCTGTCCTAGCTACCCCAGTGCCTGGATCCTGGGAGAGGCTCACAGGGGCCACGGATGACCTCACTTAAGATCTTGGATTTCATTTTCCTTCCTGAGGAGCCTGGGAGGATGACTTTGGCTGTTAAGTGAGAGGCGTTTGCTCTCGGCACTTTCTCTCCCCATTGTGAACACATCCAGCGTCTGTGCCAGCATTCCAACTTAGAAGGACCTGTTCCGCCTTCACTAACAGGAGAGGGTTTTGATGGAAAATGCAAAATTCTATAAAAATGCTCTAGCATTTTGAAACAAACGTAGTTCTATAATTCACACTTGGGAGATAAACAGTTAAGAAAAAAAGTCCTGCCTATTAAAAAGTCATTTTTCTAGAAGGTCTAGAGCGTAATTAACAGGACAGACAAAATCCTTCTCTAAGACCTAAGGGGCTTAGGGAAGGTGAGAGAAGAAATATTTATTTGTTATTTATCTATTTACTTATTTAATCAGAGGCTGCTCTCCCTTGGGCAGAGAAATCAGTAGAGGCTTCATAAATACACAGCAGTATTTTAATGTCTTTTGAGTGATACTTATACTTTAGGATATTTATTTTTCAAAGTCTCATTAACGACTAATATCTTTTGGTTTAAATGATAGAGTAGAAACATCTTCTTTTGTAAGAATAATATCTAAGTACACATTTTGATTATTCTTACTATGGCCAGCAAAGGGCCCCAAGAGAAATCTCTGTGGGGCCACAGAGAGAGACTAGAGAGAGGGAAGGAGCAATCATCTGAGGCTGCCCATGGGAACTTTCTCGCAGGGCAAGGGAGAGAGAGGTAGGGGATCAAGGTGTGGAGACATTACGTCATTCACTTCGCAGATGTCCAGTGGATACGTGTGTCACGTTGTCTCTCTCTGAGTAAAAGTCAGCCTGTTTGGGGGCGGTATGGCATAGTGGGTAAGCGCATGGCTTCTAGAGCCAGGCTCTCGGGCACCATGACTAACCTTAATGTCAGAGCTGTCCTCTGCCTCCTTCCTGTGTGAATATCAGAGGATTATGTGCAGACTGTGTAGATGAATTGTGCCTGACACCTTGTTAGTCCCAGTAATTGCTAGCTGCGTCTGTTGTTGATGACGACGATCAAATAGGGGACCTTTCTTTTGTTCCCAGAGTTTCCTGTGTGAGCTGTGGTGTGCCCACATGGCCAGCACCAAACTTGGGATCAGCGACAACTTAATAGACACGTAATTTGGCATCTCCTAGCAGCACTGTCATTACTTATAAACCGAGTATAATGATATCTGTGGGCCTTGTGTATTGAGAAAATACATATGAAAGCAGCACAAACTTTATATCCCGCGCGGTGTAAGTGTGAGACGTGTTGTGCATGTTTCTCTTTTCTTGCATCCTTTCACAAGTCCTTGAATCCTGCCTCAAGCCACATCTGTCTTTTTTTTGTTTAATATTCTTTTATTTATAAGTCCCAGATGTCACTGCTTGTAAGCACACCACACACCATTAGATGTGTGTATTTCATATATGTATCAATATACAGTATATGCAATATATATTTACATATAATATACAATATTTATTATATATAAGTATATAAATATACAGATACAGAGAGAGAGTGCACAAGCGAGCAGGTGGAAAGTGTGCCTATAGCAGGAAAGGCAAGCACATGTATCACAATGTATTTCGGCGGCTGGAAAGTTCTAGAGTTCATTCAGTTTGCTGAAGGGTCCCTTCAGGATGTCTAGAAAAGTCTCCTCCTGCCTCCTTACTGACATCTGTGAAACCTCACTTCTTTTTAAGACTGCTTCAGTTATCCTTCTTGGTGGAAACCTGTTGTAACATCTCTTCTGAATTACTAGGATTCCCTATATTGGATTCATGGTGCCCTTTGCAGATCTAACAGTACTTTTCATTGTAGTCATTACATGATACTGTAATTTTTCCTTTCTACATCTGACTTCTTTTCTGGCCAGCAGACACTATCATTGTGGTTCTCTGGTGTGACTGACAGAGCATCATAGGTGTTTATTCCATTTCATTTCCTTTTATTTGATGAGTAGTCAGTCATGTAATACGAACTTACCCTTTATTTTACATCTGAACAGAGATAATCCAGAGAACCTGGATGAGTTGCCCAGTATTATATAGCAAATCACAGGCAGAGTCAGTGCTAGAACACAGATGTTTAGATTCTGTGTTTTTTTTTATTCTTTGTGGGTGGCTGGTGAATAATCTGAGCTTGGAATGTGAACATGATAAAGAGTCTGATACTATCATTACAGATAATCACAAAGATATTATTCCTATCTGAATCATAACATGATGTAAAATCTTTTTAAAGGATTATTTATAATGAAAATGAATATGGACATTTCCTGTTCATTAGAAGTACCTTTTTATGGTAGTAGTAAGATTACTATGTTTTTCTGTTGATGCCTCTGTAGACCTTTCATGGTAGTTGGTTAGTTTAATTATTTTTTTGTTACAGGTGGCATCTATTGTATGGGTACTGTTTCCTTATCCTAAAAGCTACAGTGTGAAATTGTTATATGTCTGCTAATTGTGTTCTTGTTGTCTTCAGGTTTTATTGCTTCAGACATGACATCCAGACACTCCAGTACCCAGTTGTGGTTAATCACACATTACCATGAAATGGGATCGTTGTACGACTATCTCCAGCTCACGACTCTGGATACTGTTAGCTGCCTGCGAATAGTGCTGTCTATAGCTAGTGGTCTCGCGCATTTGCACATAGAGATATTTGGGACCCAAGGGAAACCAGCCATTGCTCATCGAGACTTAAAGAGCAAAAACATCCTGGTTAAGAAGAATGGACAGTGTTGCATAGCAGATTTGGGTAAAGTTTTAAAAATATTTTTTAATTACAGTTTTTTACTTTTGTTGCATTCTGTTGTTAGCTACCCATGCCCCCACCCCCCAATATCTTGTTATGAAGACTTCCAAGCATGCAGGCAAATTGAAAGAACTTCCCAGTGAACAGCGGTATACTCACTACCTAGATTCTCCCATCAACATTTTACTGTTCTTTTTTTTTTTTTTTTAAGATTTTATGTATTTATTTGACAGAGAGAGAGATCACAAATAGGCAGAGAGGCAAGCAGAGAAAGAAGGGGAAGCAGGCTCCCTGCTGAGCAGAGAGCCCAATGTGGGACTCGATCCCAGGACCCTGAGATCATGACCTGAGCCAGAGACAGAGACTCAACCTTCTGAGCCACCCAGGCGCCCCCATTTTACTGTTCATAAGCTTTACCACATAGCCACGCCTACCCACTCATCAGTCCATCTTTAATCATTGATATGTTCCCAAGTGAACTATAGATGAAAGAGCCTTTTCTTCTAAAGACTTGAGCACCACGGTGTCATGCACTGGAGTCTGTTGTTTGTTGACTTTTTTTCTGTCCAGGTAAAATTTCAATTTCATGCAAAATAAACAAATCTTAAGTAATACATTCTCAGTTTTGACAAATGCTGTAAAATCCAAATCTCTATTGAAATTTAGACCTTTGCATTACCTTGGAAAGTCACTTCCAAGTAAACTGCTCCTTCAGTCAGTTCCCGACCAGCCCCCACAGTAGTCTGTAGCATTCTGATTTCTCAATCCTTTACGTAAAGTAGGTATACAGTTAAATAACCTATGGAATGAGGGGCGCCTGGGTGGCTCAGTCGGTTATGTCTGACCCTTGGTTTTGGTTCAGGTCATGATCTCAGGGTCGTGAGATTGAGCCCTGGGCCAGGCTCCACGTGCAGTGTGGAGTCTGCTCAAGATTCTCGCACCCTCCCTCCCGCTCACTCTCTCTCTCCCCCAGATAAATAAAGAAGTAAATAAATAAAAAAGACTCCAAAACCCTCTGGAATGAGTTCACCTTAAAAATGGCTTCTAAAGTTGTTTTTCTGTAACCATGGCAGAACTATCAGTCAAAAAAGAGGAAAAAAATTCTGGAACAAATTCACAGTTTGCCCTGCTGGGATATCTCATTCCTGTGTTGTTAGTGTAATGCTCAGTGTACCTTTAATTGCATTATACATAAGATTATTTTTATTTATAATGATACTGTATATAAAACCATAGTCAACTTGGATATTGGCTGAATAATCACGCTAATGAGAACTGAATTGTAATATCTGTTATTCATTTCAGTGGACTACAGAGAGTCCTCACTCTATTTGAGTAAAACATGGTTTATATTATATTCATATCATTGTAGTTATGAGGCTGATAAAGGTTTAAACAGTATTAGCTCTTGTATATAAATGATAAAATTTATTCTTATTTTTTAAACAAAGGATTTGACATGTCCAGAAAATGTATTTCTTTTCTTTTCCTCCCTTTTTTTTTTTTTTTTTTAAGATTTTATTTATTTGACAGAGACACACACAGCAAGAGAGGGAACACAAGCAGGGGCAGCGGGAGTTTTGAATTTCTTTAAGGTCTTTGCATTCATGCTAAGAATTATTTTACGGTGTTTTGCAAGTGTGAGAAGAAAAAATATTTAGGGTAACATTGAAAGGGTATGGCTCTAAAGTTTTTTGTGGGTAGTTTTAGTTGTGATGTAGAGAACTTTTATGGCCATGGCCTGGCTTTTGGAGCAGGGTAGTTTGGACTTGAATCCCGGCTTCCCCACTTACCACCCTGTATATCTGTGCAGATATGTTTAATCTATCTAGTTACATGCCCAAAGTGCAGGACTGCTTATACTCGATTGGGGGGCTTAGCAAGGAACACTTTAGTGTTGGACACTGTACACTGTACTTCAGTATTGTTTCCAATGTTCATAACGTTGTGCCCAAGTATTTTCATGTTACTTAAAATCAGTTATTACATAACTCACATGGTTCCTGTAAAATTCAGAAATGATTATACTTGCTTGGCAAATAATAACCATTCAGACGGTCACTGCTATTATACTCCAGTGGTTTAGGGGAGATGGAAAATTGAGGAGGCTACTGGCTTTGGTGTTATAAAATATTCAAACAAAAAGTCTTAAAGACTAGTAAGTATAATGATCATATGCACAGCACCTAGATTCAACAAATGTTAAATTTTTGCCACATTTGCATTATATGTAGCTCTGTATCTGTTTTTACTCATATGTTTGAAAATAAGTTACAGACATCACAACACTTTACTCCTAAATACTTCAAAATTTGCTTCCCACATAATCACAGTTTATCATACCTAAAATTATTAATGATTCTTTAATAGCATTTAATGTCCAATTTCAGATTTTCCTAATTTTCTCAAACAAGAATTCAGCCAAGGTTTACACATTGCATTTGGTTGTTTTATCTCTCTAGGTAGTATGATAACTGTCTATTACTGGGTAACACATTATCTCTGAAACTTAGCAGCTTAAAATAATACAAATTTGTTATCTCGGGTTGTCGACTCAGGGTCAGCAATCTTGGGATGACTTAGCCCTCTAGTTCTGGCTTGGGATCTTGTAGGGGTTACACACTCAAGTTGGAGATCAGAGCTGCAAGCATCTGAAGGCGTCGCCAGGGCTGGAGGAACTCCCAAGACAGCTCTAGTCACACGGTTGGTGGCAGGAGGCTTCAGTCCCTGGTCTGGGGAACCTCTCCACAGGGCTGCGTGAGTGTCCTCATAACACAAGAGAACTAAGAGAGCAGAGAGGAAGCCATTCTGTCATTTATGTCCTAGTTTTGAAGATGTCCACTCACTGCTGCCATGGTCTGTGTGACTGTCCAGCCCATGCTCAAGGCATGGGGAATTGAGCTTCACCTCCTGAAGCGCGACATTTCAAAGAACTTGCGGACATATTTTTAAACCACCACAGCTAGTATTGCCATGATCTGTTTAAACTGTACCCTTTTCATATTCTGTTATTTTGACTCTTTGGTTCTTGAAATGGTAGGAAAATGTCTATGTTTCGGGAGATGTTCACCATGACCCCAGAATCTTGGGGTTAATGAGAAGAATCAGGGAAAGAGGAACCAGTCTAGTGCACTGAATGCAGTTGCTGATTTCTCTGCTAATTATTAAGGGTGTGATACTGTGCGCCATCTCCCTGGCATGAAATTGAGTCCTCATCCCACACATTCAAAGCCATGGAGTGGGAGGAGAAGCATTCACACATAAGACTTGAGGGATCCCCAAGGGGTCATTGGGCTGCAGAGGTACACGGAGGCCACTTTTTCCAATTTGGCACTTTCCATTATTTTGAGTATTAGAGGAAGCATTTTGAGTTGGTCAGCATCTACATCAAAAAGTAATTTCATTCTCAAATGAATCATGCATGTACTGCCTAACCCTCCTGGTTGGCAAGGAATGCCAGGGCTCTCTCACTGAGGAGTTCTGAAATGAGTCATGGTTTAAGAAAGTGCTTCAAAGCCATTTAGCATGAGAGTTGTGCTTTGAATCGAAGTCTAGTTTGATGCTGTCTGCATACATGGCAGTAGAGAAAGGCCCGTGGTTTCGGTCAGTGTCACTACTTCTCAGTTGAGCAGCTCTTCCTAAAGGGATTGAGCAGTGCCTGTGGCAGCCTGCCCTTTAGTGACACGTCACCTCAAATTCTGTGTTGGAGATTTGTGTCTGCACACTACTGGGCACTGTGGTGGAACATGAAAGCTTTACTTCTCCTAAGTGGAGGTTCGCACTTAACTTATGAGCCTATTTTCCTGTGGATTTGAAATACTGGCCTCCTTTTGTTTTGGTGTGTTGGTTTCTTATTCATCCAGATATTGTGTTTCAGAGGTTCAGGTGTTCACCCAAGACCTTCAAACTGTTTCTGGCATTAGTTCTTTTTTTCTTTTTTCTGTTGTCACGGAAGTCCTCGCCACAGTATTCCATAGAGTAATCACTCTGGGTAAGGTGCAGTGGTGACCAGGAATACCACCTCTGATGGGGGTCAGTTTGAAACTCCTTGAGCAACCCTCTGGGAGAAGGAAAGTCAACTGACCCACCCTTTTGTTTTCCTCCTTTCAGGCCTGGCAGTCATGCATTCCCAGAGTACCAATCAGCTCGATGTGGGGAACAACCCCCGTGTGGGCACCAAACGCTACATGGCCCCTGAAGTTCTAGATGAAACCATCCAGGTGGATTGTTTTGATTCTTACAAGAGAGTTGATATTTGGGCCTTTGGACTTGTCTTGTGGGAAGTGGCCAGGCGTATGGTAAGCAATGGTAAGTATCCGATGGAATGTAGTGATGTCCTTCCCTGAGTCCTCTTGATTCTGTTGTCTTTAAAAGGCCAAAGGAAATATTTAAGTTCACATTGTTCCATGAATCCTACTTATTCCTTGAATCATACATCAAGCTATCAGCATCTATATTTGATTTATGGCTAGTAGGTGGAATGTAATGGCTTTATATTTTAGCTACACAAGAGGAAATGAGGGTTGAAAAAGAAGACTATTTTGGGCTGGGACATCTGTTCCTGGCGCTGCCTCCCTCGTGGTTGAGTATAAGCCCCCAATAAACACTGCCTGACTCTTAAAAAAAAAAAAAAAATCTCTGGAAAAGTTATTCTTTGGCTCTCCTTTTGTTTGGTCCATATTTCATTCCTTCCTTTCTCCATCTTCCTATTCTTTCTTCCCACCCACTATCCTCTTTGGTGGTCTCACAAGTGGGATTTAACATGAGAAGAGTGCTCCAGTAAACCTACAGGTGAGTTCTGCTATTTTAGATATTTTTACTTCTTAAATTTGGGTTATTGAGAAAAGGCTCAGATTGTACACTCAGAATTCACCTCTTTGTAAGAAGGAGGCTGTACCTTCTGAATTAGTCAAATTCAAATTCAGGAAGTCCTGAGTAGGTTGCTAGTGCTGGTCCTCTTATGAGTAAGCTTTATGAAATGGTGTTGTCTTCCTTGTTACAGAAGCATGTGGCCAGTCATTTTTAACCTGTGACCCCCTACAGTAAGCTCTTACCTTGTCTTTCCTGTATCCAAATCAGCCACAAATACATTGTTGAGTTTCACTGGAAGTGCATTGTATACTGAAAGCACTAAGTGTTCTGTTTTAAATCGTACATGCCCCATCTACCCACAAAGTGGATTTTATGGCAGACTCTTGAATCACCTAAATAAACTTTAGTCTTCTTAACCGGAAGTCTTCTTTCAGAGGACATGTCCGACATTGTTCCAGAAAAACAGGAAAATGCCATATATTTAGATTATTATTTATTTTCAAAAGATACTTTCCCTTCCTAGTAGGAGTCCTTGGAATTCTGGTTTTGAGGTATGAAAAAAATAATGTGCGAATTCTCAAGGATTGAGATTCTTGGGGCAATCATAATTTTCCTGAACAACATAACCAGACAGTAGGAAGTTCTTTGAGGAAAAGTGGCATCGGGGTAATTTACCCTAGCTTTCCTGTGTAGTGATTCAAATTGGCATGCTTTCATCGTAGCTGCTGCTGCTGCTTTTTTTCTTTTTTTTTCTCTAACAGCAGAGTACATCTGGCTTCGAGACCCTTAAGAGCGTCTGTTAAAAGCAGTGTTTCAGATTAAACATAAACACACATGCATTGCTACCTGACTGTTCTTTTACTTTTCTTTTTCTTTTCTTTCTTCTGATGGAGTCATGAACATCTTCTTGGTAATTGTTTCTCAATCGTTGGGAGCTTACTGACTAGCATTTTGTGCCATCCAGTGCCTTGAGAATTATCTGCAACAGGGAGATTGTTTTGCTGACTTATGAAGTTCTGAACTTTGCCTGGAATTACACATCGACTTCATTTTGCTCACCCCCTCCCCAATAATCCTAGAGCATCTTGGAACTGAAAATCTAATTTTGTTTATTTTAGCACACAGTTTAGAGAAGGACTGGCATCATAATCAACCATGCACTGGGGAACTTGCCCCCAGTGAAGAGGAAACTAATATACCGAGGCCAGGATGGTAGCCGGCCAGCGGCGGCTGGGCTGGAACAGCTCCAAGCAGGCCTGCGTGATGAAAGCTGAGCTTGGCAGAAATGTGGGATTTGGGCTTTATAAGAATTCATGTTGCAAACGCGTTCCCTGTGTCACAGGCATAAACCCAAGTGGCTCTTAAAGATCACTTGTTCTTCATAGGAGTCCATTTGAAATTAGAATCATTGGTTTAAAACTGAGTCAACAAATGGTAGTTTGCATCATCTGTTCTGTGTTGAATGTTATTTTGCCAAAAAAGATCATGAAGAATAGAGGAAGAGGGACTATTTTGGTTGTTTGATTGATTGGCTTCCTGTTACATCATCATTTAGGTTGCTCTCTGGTTCCTAAAATTCTGTGGGTTGAACTTCTGTGGTGTGGTTGGATTTTTAGTGGGAGGTAAGGGTATGTTGTGTCTCCTTTTAAATCAGTTACTGTCCCTTGGCAGTGACTAATTTGATATTTTCCCCTTCTCTTTTTAGTCCCCCCCTACTCCTGTGAATGTTCACAGGCGCGTGCACGCACACAAATGGAAATCACTTTATCTGGACTCAAAATAGGTTTGCATGTGGGATTGAACACTTCTAGGTTTAGTATTAATATTTTAGTTATTGCTACACCAAAACACAGATGAGTAGAAAGAAAAATAAGAGAAATTTTGCCCTTATGTTCTACCATCCACGTGCCTTTCCACTTCTCTGTGCGTCCCCGTATGTGTTTCTGACTTCGTTATCATCATAGTACAGACATGGTTCTGTGTCATCTTTTTCATTCGAGTGTGTCTTTTAATGTTAGTCTGTTTTCACTTTACGTGGTCATGTGATATTTTATTAGCCATTTTCATGTTGCAGACCTCCTGTCCGCCTCCATTTGGGGCCTATATTAGGTACCTTTGTTCATATAACTTTTTCATTTGGGGAATTAGTTCTTAATCTGAAAAGAAGCAGACCTAATAGGTCAAAGAGTATGGAGGTTTTTATGGCTCAGCACATATTGCCAAATTGCTTTTCATAAGAGTTGTGGTAATTTACAGTATTCCGTTCACCCCAGGGTGTGCTGTACCTATTTCACTTTCTTACCAGCTTTAGGAACTGTCATTAAAAGAATATATATTTTTGAAATTATTGTGTATAAAATGTACCTCATTTAAATATATGAATGTCATATCTTAGGAAGGTCATTATAATTATGCATCCTTTGAGTTTCTGAGTCCATGATAAAAATTGATGACCAGATAGTTCTCCTAGAGCAATATGATCCTCAAGTGAACCATGAGTATAAAAATATGGTGCATTTTGTATTTTCATTGGAATGTCACATTTATTTGCTGCTAATAATAAACTTCATGCTGTTTCTGTACAGGAAATGAGAATTAAGTCCATGTGCACATCTGAAAACTTCTCAGTAGTGTCTTCTGGAATTTACTTTTTTTTTTTTTAAGGATTTTATTTATTTATTTGACAGAGAGAAACACAGCTAGAGTGGGAACACAAGCAGGGGGAGTGAGAGAAGGAGAAGCAGGCTTCCTGCTGAGCAGGGAGCTTGACGCGGGGCTCAATCCCGGGACTCCAGGATCATGACTTGAGCCAAAAGCAGTCACTTGAGCCACCCAGGTGCCCCTGGAATTTACTTTTTATGTTTCGTTTGACACTGGCTTTGGAATTGGTAGGAAGGAAAATGGCCTTCTTACCTTTCCTGTGTGAATTTTGGGTGTCAGCTCAAGGCAGGGTTTTGCCTGGATCGGTAACTCTGAAACTGAGTGTGCATCAGATTCATCTAGAAACAATGCTGGGGCCGCCACCCCAAGGTTTCTGATTTAGGAGGTTTGAACAGAGAGCCTCCCTTTCTAATAAGGCTGCAGGTTATGCACACACTACTGTTGGGTCAGGGACGGTACTCTTGAGAACTCATGGGATTCTCATGGGAGAATGGGATCAGTCTTCCCAGGCTGGGAAATAGACTGCCTCCAGGATGCTAACAGTCTCTCTGAGCAGGATGCCTATGATTTGTTTCTGATACCTTAGGTGACACTTGTGCTCTCTTGCAAGCTTAAGAGGGGTTCATTTCTCCCTTAAGAGTCTTGGATCTTGGTCCAGGCCTTTCTTTCTGTTTTTTTTTTCTTCTTCTCTGACAATATTCTTCTTTTCCCCCTTTGATACAAAGTTCTGTGGATATATTTGTGTCTGGTTACCTGAGTTCCATGTGGTGTGAGGACAAGAACCTTACATGGGGTTGCATAGGCAAATAGAAACATTGTTACTTGTGCCATTTAGCTTTGGTCTGATAGATCTTGAGTTGCCCCTTCCAAGTATCTCCCAGTAGTGTGTTCCCTCTGCAGGATAGACGCTTCTTCTCTGGAGCTCTAGCTTTCAGTGTTAAACACCTGTTTGGAGCTCTACATTGCAGAAACTCGGTAGGTGTGTTGTTCTAATACTGTGGTCATCTGCTCAAGGATTTAAAAACCAAATAAGATAATCTTCGCCATCCAGCACATATTTGACCGTAGCATCATCTGAGCAGCTTGAGCCTCTGTTGACCTCCATGCAGCTCATAGTCTACTGTGTATTTCATTGCAATTTCATGTCATATAACTTTGTCGTTTATGTGACAGGTACACTTCACGATCATCAGTAGACTAGAGATTTTGAAAAGGCAGTGTCCCCAGATTGTATAGGCAAGCACATTTAGATGATAGGATAGATCCCGTTCCTTCATTATGTTTGGTTGCTAAGTACCTGGTTGTGCCATGTTTCTCTCTTTCTTTGCTGTGGCTTTCCTGAGGCCCAGAGCACTGCGCAGGGAGGCCGCTGTGAAGGGAGTCCTCTGTGTGCCGGAGCTCTTGGGCCCTTCCAAGGTGGCACAGCTAAGCCGTGACACTTCAGCCTCTCAGTCATGCTCTCTGCCTCGGTCACGTACATGTTTCATCGTCCAAAAAACTTGGCTGGTGATAGTATTTACTTCAACGAGTTCTGGTGATGAATTGAACTCATGTGTGTAAAGCACCCCGTGTGTGTCTGGCATTAGTCATTGTTCAGTCACCCAGCCTTGGATATTTGCTGTTCCCTGGAAGGGAGTGACGGAGGCATGCGTGTGATTCTCCATTGGCCTTCCTTCACCTCTCCTTATGCTAGTGCTTCACTCAGACAATACAGTCATTTCTCTCGTCACTTGCCACCCGAGGACTGGGTGAGCACACTCTTGTTGCAGTGTTACTGGTGTTGCTTATTTTGTGCTGGATTCGTGTTAAAATGTATCTCATCGAAAATCCTTGCTGCCTCCTCTATGGGGCGAGGCCTAGGAAATGCTTATTAGAAATAGGTTTTCCAAAGCATGTGTGCCAGACATGAACTTAGTCTCAGTAAGCCCAGGGGGCTTGTGTATGGAAACCATGACAACTTTTATTTTCTTTAGCAACTTTTAATATCCAGCGTGTCTCCTGATTTTATTCCACTAGTGTATATTAAGATTTGAACAGAGGGAAGAATCATCATGTTAGGGAATGTTTTTCATATTCATTAGACTAATTTCTTTCAGGTGTTTTATTTTGTTGAGCCTTTCGTTAAGTGGCTGGGGACAGGAATGTGGAGGTGGAGTCGGGAAAGAAGGATATTTTCCCACTGACCCCCAGAATTTCGTGTGCCTCATTTAGAGATCCATACCAGAGGAGGGCAATCACTTGGCCTCGTGACCAAATAACCTGAGCCTGGCAGAACTTTATTGGGTGCTCTTCAAGTATCAGGGTCTTAAGTCATAACAGCCCAGCATTCAGTGAAATAGTCTCCCTCTCCTGGGAGACCCCTGAAGTTGCCAACTGTTTGGGACTCTCGTGGAACCTCTCTCTCTCTCTCTGTAGGTGTTGACACTATGCCAGATCTGAAACGTCTTGTTCATAGCTTAACTCAGAGTATGGCTGCATACCTCTCCTTGGCTTTTTGTCTTCTCCTCTGACAACTACCTGTGATATTAATGTATACTTTTAGGAGGGCTCAACTGCACAGTGATCTGTAAACCATTTGCTATGTTACATCGATGAGAATCTCAATAATAGAAGTTACTTGTATAATTTTAACATAGATGTCTGAGAACAGAGTCAGTCTTGGCTTGAGCGATGTGCATGTTTCCCTGTGCCCATCCATTGCAGTAGGGGTAGAGGCGGGAGGACATGCCACATGTTCTCCATCTAGCAGGGAACAGTCGAGCTGCTCTTCCAGCCCCCTTCCTAGTGTAGAGAGACGAGTACTTGCCGTAGGGTAAGGCAGGGCTTTCCCGCAAGTATGCGGTGTTGGCTTACAGAAATGCCTTGAGATAGCGATTCTCTTAAACCTGCAGTGATGAGCCAGGATCCAGGGGGACCAGAACCTCCTGCACTGTCATCACCTCTGCCCTGAACAGCCTCATCCGTTTACCTATTAGCAACGTTTGATGTGGGCCATGGCACAAAAAAATGTTTGAAGGCTTCCTGTTCCGAATGTTAATCAAAATAACGCAAATATTGGAAGTACAATTTGGGATCTGAAAAACAGAGTTCACAGGCATTCTTTCTGGTGAGACTAAATTCATTTATACACATACTACATTTTTTCCATATTTAAACTTGTACCGTTATTAATCTTTTTCTTTAACTTGGCTTTTTTTCAGACTTCATTTTGGGAGGCCTAGTTAACAATGTTACATTAGTTTCCCGTGTATAGCACAGTGATTTAACAAGTCTGTACATCATGCTATCCTCACACAATTGTAGCAACTATCACCATACATTATTACAATACCAGTGACTCTATTCCCTATGCTGTTCCTTTCATTACTGCAACTTACTCATTCCATAATTGAAAGCTTGTACCTCTCCTTCACCCATTTTGTTCATCTCCCCACCTGGGAGACCATCAGTTTATTCTTTGTATTGACAGGTCCGTTTCTGCTTTTTGTTTTTCCATTTATGTTGTTTTTTTAGATTCCATAGTAAGTAAATTCATGTGGTATTTTTCTTTTTCTGTCTGACTTATTTCACTTAGCATGATACCCTCTAGGTCCATCCCTGTTATTGCAGATGGTGAAATGTCATTCTTTTTTTATGGCCGAGTAGTATTCCATAGGCATGTATGTATGTATGTATATGCATGTGTGTTTGTGTGTAGATACACATACCGCATTATCTTTATCCATTCATCTATCAGTGGGCATGTGGATTGCTTCTATTGTAAAACATGCAGTAAATATAGGTGTGCATATATCTTTTTGAACTACTATTTTCATTATCTTTGGGTAAATACCCAGTACTGGAATTACTGTCCTGAATGGTATTTCTCTTTTAAAATTTTTTGAGGACCATCCATACTGTTTTCCACAGTGGCTATACCAATTTATATTCCTGCACAAGGGTTTTTTTTTCTACATACTCACCAACATTGGTTATTTCTTGTCTTTTTGATACTAGCCATTCTGAGAGGTGTCAGGTGATACCTTGTGGTTCTGATTTACATTTCTGTGATGATGAGAGATGTTGAGCATCTTGTCATGTGTCTGTTGGCCATCTGGATGTCTTCTTTGGAGAAATGTCCAGTCAGGTCTTCTGTCCACTTTTTTTTTTTTTTTTGAGTTGTCTAAGTTCTTTATATTTTGGATATTAACCCCATACTGGATATATCATTTGCAAATATCTTCTCCCATTCATTGGGTTCCCTTTTCATTTTGTTGATGGTTTCCTTCACTTTTGCAATAGTCCCAGTGGTTTGTTTTTCCTTTTGCTTTTGTTGTGTGATGACATATCTAAAAAAATGTTGTTGTGGCCAATGTCCAGATTACTGCTGACGTTAGGTTCTAGGAGTTCTGTAGTTTTGGGTGTGATGTTTACATCTTGAATCCATTTTGACTTTATTTTTGTCTATGTTGTGAGAAAGGGGTCCAGTTTTCCCAGCACCATTTATTAAGAGAATGTCTTTTCCCTATGGTATATTCTTGTCTCCTCTGACATTGATTAACCATATAAGTGTGTGTTTTTCTTTATGGCTTTCTGTCCTGTTTCATGTACCTATGTATCTGCTCTTATGCTGTTATCATACTGCTTTGATTATTGCAGTTTTTTTTTTAAGACTTTATTCATTTATTTGAGAGAGCAGGCAAAAGAGAGAGCACAAGCAGGGGGAGCCAAGAGGGGGAGAAGCATACCCCCACTGAGCAGGGAGCCCAACGCGGGCTTGATCCCAGGACCCTGGCATTATGACCTAAGCCAAGGCAGACGCTTAGCCGGCCACCCTGGCATCCCGGTGATTACAGCTTTGTAGGAGGTCTTGAAATCTGGGATTGTGATACCTCCTCCAGCTTTTTCTTTCTTAAGATTGCTTTGGCTCTTCAGAGTCTTTTGTGGTTCCACATAAATTTTAGGATTATTTGTTCTAGTTCTGTGAAAAATGCCACTGTTATTTTGATGAGGATAGTATGGAATCCATAGATCACTTTGGGTAATACGGACATTTCCACAGAATTATTCTTCCAGTCTGTGGTATAGCTTTATTTGTTTGTGTCATCTTCAATTCCTTTCATCAGTGTTTTATAGTTTTCAGAGGACAAACCTTTCACCTCTTTGGGTGAGTTTATTTCTAGGTATTTTATTCATTCTGATGTGGCTGTAAATGGGATTATTTTCTTAATTTCCGCATAGTGCATAGAAATGCAACAGATTTCTATGTATTGATTCTGTATCCTGCAACTGTACTGAATTCTTTTCTTCGAATAGTTTTTTGATGGAGTCTAGGGGTTTCTATGTATAGTGGTAGGTCAACTAAAAATAGTGACTGCTTTACTACTTTCTTACCGATTTGGATGCCTTTTTTATTTTTTTTCTCGTGTTTTTGTCTGGTTGCTATAGCTAGAACTTTCAGTGCTATGCTGAGGAGAAGTGGTGAGAGTGCACATCCTGGTCTTATTTCAGATCTCAGAGGAAAAGCTCCCAGCTTTTTTCCCATTGAGTATGATATTGTCTTTGAGGATGAAAAGGTCAAATTTTCTCATATGCCACTCTTAAAGGAAACATGGTATTATCTTATAGTTCTCTCAGAAGCCAAACATAAACTGTTCTTAATTCTTACTAAAATGGCTTTTGTTGTAAAGCTCTAATTTCTGAAGGATTTCAGGATTTCTCTAGGAGTCAACTGGTAACAGCAGCTCTCTGTGTGGATGTAGGTGTGAGGGACTATGTTCTCCTCACCTGCTCCCTGGGTAGCACGGTGACTGCCCTCGTTGAAGGACAGTGGAGAGAGACAATGAAGTGAGCAGCTTGTGATATGAGATTAAGCCAGAGAGCAGTGTATTTCATTATGTCACTGTTGGCTTGTTGGGGAGAATTCTAGAATATAAACAGGGCATCGGATGCTAGTTTAGCTTTGCTGTGAATTACCTGGGAACTTAGACAAAGTAAGTTTCCTGTGTGGTCCTCAGTTTTTTTCTTGTGAAGGAAAAAAGGACTGTGATGTAATTGACACATTCTAACGTCCCATGATGTCCCTTCACCTTACCTTCAGATTATTCAAAATATAGCCAGGTCCATAGTCCCATATCTGTGACTGAGGAATTCCCAAACTTTAGAATCCAAACCTTTCATAACCTACTTGGCAGAACTCCTGAACTCAGCAGTCAGACTTAACCTGAATTAACATAAGTCTATTTATAGCTTTTATTTATCCCCTTTAGTGAGACTATTCATCCTTTTCAGTACAGAAATGTGTTTGGTTGTGGGGAATCCCTCAGACTCTGCTAGGGTTTCACATAAATAGGGTGTGTGTCCCTTATTACCTTAACCTCAAGGGTTCTGGATAAAGGATTGTGGACATATATAACCAACATTCACTCAAGTAATATGTATGCATATACGAGATATTCTTTAGGCCCTGGGAAACAGTTGAGAAAAAAAATCATAATTTATCTCTTTAATATTTAGTAGATGAAGCAACTGTGGTTGAGGTGTATGGGGGAGGTGACAAAATATAGGGAGGACATGGAACTTTGTCCAGGGGCCTGGAATTGTGGTAGCGAGGTGGGAGTTTTTTCTCAGGAGAGAAAGTAAGTGAGATGAAAGGAGCCAGTCAGGTGGACGAGCCTCGGTGGACTGCAGTTGGGAATGGGAAATGCAGTCCAGTGGTGATGCTGTTGGTATCCTGGGCAAAAGGAAGCGCTGTGGGGATGAGACAGCTGCCCGGGGGCTGGAGCCACAAGCTACGTCCATGTGGCTGATGCCCAGGGATGTGGAGTGGCATGGTGGGGGGAATGAGCCTCAGCCCTTAGACATGATGAGCTTTTTCCTCAGTTTTTCTCCTAAAGATTTGCAGGGAGCAGTGGGATATGGTCGATGGCTAGCAGGGGGCGGATTTGAAGCAGACATACCTGTCGGTCCTAGGTACAGGTGTCAAAGTGGGGAGGAGATGGTAACCTGGTCTAAGGCTTTGTAGGGGAGGATCGCAAAGAAAGCTTTCCAGAGAGTGGTCTAAGACGCAGGTCTGGCGTCTCATGCCTTTTGGAGCACCGTCTAGGGCATTCTTTGTGGTCTGTGCATCAGCTTTGTGACATGTACTTCAAGGTGTTCGAACTAAGGCCTGGCAATTAAGGAGTTTACTCAGGACCATGCAGCAGATTCAGGGGAGGGCTACTGGTTGGTAAAGATATATTTGCACCAGAGAATAGAAGAGTTCCAAATAGACATATGCCCAGGAAAAACATTTTTGTAGAAATCAGATACGTATGCCAAGAGTTGTGGGGGAGTAGGTTATGAATAATTTCTGATTCCTTGCTCATGGCCTTTTGAGTCACGCCAGCCACCTTCATGGGAAAGCAGGGCCTGGCTCACTCAGTCCTTCCCTGACTACTGTGTAAGGGCTTTGAATCCCCTGCATTCCCTCATCCTTTGCTGTGTGCACCCCTCATCTGACATGCCAAGTACTTTGCATTTTTAGTCCCTTTTCCTGCTGTCCTCTCTGCTGGCTCATAATTTGGCAGTTGTTCACTGAGTGCTGTTTTCAAAGGACGTAAGAGCTCACTTTTTTGCCTGGCTCCCCTGATTTCTCACAGAAATGAGGAATAGTTAGAAGTAACTTCCTACCTTGACAACATACCATTTTCATCGTCCTTGACCTCTTACTCTTCCTGCCCCCGTGTGCACCGGATTTCAGCCACAGAGTCCTCTCCCTCTTTACAACAAGTGAGGGTCATTTGTAACCCGCTGTCTTTGTCCTTGGGCTCCCCTCTCCCCCACAGATGTTGTGTTTCTCATCCTCATCCTCTTCTCTGCCTTGCAGACTCCTTATCCTTCTGTGTCTGCCCAAGCCCTAGCTCCTGGAAAGCTTGCTCACTTAGGGTTCCGTGACACCCAGTTGTCTGGTCTGTCTGGCACTTAAACCACACAGCTGGTTTCTTTTCTGTAAGATTTGCAGAGCATCCTATCCCTGCACCTTCTCCCTGCTCTTTCCTCTAATGCCTGTCTGTAATCTGTTTTATTTCCCTTGCCTCTTACTCTGGGCCTTATTACCAGCACTGCATCTTTTTTATTCTTGTATCCCCAGTGCCAAACACAACCTCTGACTCAGTAGCCATTCTGATCCCTTAGACTGTGTGCGCCAGTTTAGAAACTAGCACTATAAAAATATATTTTGAAAGGCAAAGATAGATCGTAGTGCAGTCAAAACCATTTTTGATTTGTGTGTGTGTGTGTGTGATTTCCATTGTCTAAAGAAAGCAGGACTTGTCCTCATCTTTCACAGATTTCCAGTTCCTTGACAAGTAAGAGCAATGTCTTCCACTTTTATCGTCCTTAGCGTTTCACATGGCGCTCCACACCTAGTAGGTACATAATGTATCTACTTTATACTGATTGAAATAAAATCATTGCTTTCTTTGGCCAGACGGAGTTCCACATGACTGCTAGAGTTTAATCCCAGATTTATTTGGCACTGGTCATGCTTCTCCAAAATAAGGTAGAGACAATCAGCAACTGACCAGTAAAAGAATGAGAGGCATGACTAAATCCCAGGCATAGTCAATTAAATAGTCTTTCTTTTTTTTTTTTTTTGTTTTAAGATTTTATTTACTTGACAGAGAGAAACACAGCCAGAGAGGGAACACAAGCAGGGGGAGTGAGAAAGGGAGAAGCAGGCTTCCTGCCGAGCAGGTAGCCCAATGTGGGGCTCGATCCCGGGTCTCCAGGATCATGACCCGAGCCGAAGGCAGTCGCTTAACCAACTGAGCCACCCAGGCGCCCCAAATGGTCTTTCTTTTTAAATTTGATTCCTTTTGTTAAGATGCGGGACAGATAATGAGATTAAAGTATGGGAAATATAAACTTGAGGGAAAACTTTAGCTTGGTATAGTGAAATTCATTGTTGGGGATCAGTAGATCTAATGTTTTCAAAATCCACCCCTGCCTTTTTTTTTTTTTAAATAGTAAAAGCCCACTTAACCAGGCAAATTATCCCCAAATAGCTAAGTGAATGTGAACAGGTATTGCTATTATGCTAAATTAAAAAAAAAAAATTAAAGTAGGCTACTAAATGTATTCTCTTCTGGAGGAAGAGAAGGGCACATCTGTCACTATTTCCTATAAATTCATGCGGCCCCTAAAAAAGGTATAAATGGCCTTATCCATCCATGTCCAGTTGTATTTTGTATGGTATGTCTTAGTACTCGAAGGAAATATTTTTGTTTAAAAGTTTCATGGGCTCCTGACGAGAGGGGATAGGGCCCTTGAGTTGAGATGTCACAATTCTTCTGAAAGCAGTGGCTTGTTTTGCCAGGAAAGGTTTTAACCCTTTGACTAATATACTTTGATTATAATTATGCAATGTGGATATGTTATTTATACCATCTCAACCACATATTTTTACATTACTGAAAACATGGAATATGGTATCAATTAACTTAGTCAAATCAATGAAGTTAAAGAAATCACATAGATCTTAAATACGTTCCTTATTATGGCTAATCTTTTGCATAAATGGTGTGTATTTGTACATGGTTTGTGAAATGGATTCTTGCAGTTAAGTAACTTAATTTCTTTGATCAATGACATGTGTCTTGAAGCTTTTCAGGTGACCCGTAGGAATCAGAAGCCTGTGAGGAAAGTTACAATTCAGTTTTTCTTTCTTTTCCCCAAACAGCCTGCTAGGTATTTAGGGATAGAAGAAAGTCACATTGAGAAAGGAAGAGAGCAGTAAACCAAGTAGTCATTCCCCTGGCCTCATTGTTGTTGAACCTTTTGATGGTGGAAGAAAAATGGATTTCTTGGTTTCTTCTCTTTAGGGGAAGAATCAATTTTCTAATTCTAAGTGATAAAGTTTAAAATTTCTCTGTAGAATTACATCAATTTTTTTTTCACAAAGAAGAGTAATTTTTCTGGGGAAAAGGGGTTTCTAAGGCATTGGCAGCCATGCTAAGCAGAAATTAACCTCTTTCATATTTGCTTGAGGGTAAGGAGAGAGTTCATGCTTTTCGGCCATTCTTTTGTCTTCCTAAATGACAGTCTGTCTCTACATTTTATTTTGTGCTTTCAGTCTGGGAGTAAGTAATAGAGCCATCAAGCAGGCAGCTGTGTCTGACATTCTGAGGTTACACATTGCCCATCGAAAGAAGAAATGAATATTTCATATCATTTGCATTCTACCGATGGGAGGGATTATTGCCGTCTTCTGTTTTTACTTCTCTTCTTTCACTTCTTATTTTTTTGGTCCCTCTCTCTTTCTTGATGAGTCTGGCTAACGGGTTATTAATTTCCTTAATATTTCAAAGAATCAGCTCTTGGTTTCATTGATCTTTTCTGTTTTTCTTTTCTTCTTTCTGTGTTTTCAGTTTTCTATTTCTGCCTTGATCATCCCTGTTTCCTTCCTTCCTTCCACAAAGTTTGGGTTTATTCTTTTTCTAGTTCCTTTAGGTGTATGGTTAGACAGATTTTTCTTGTTTCCTGAGGCAGGCCTGTATTGCCATAAGCTTTCCTCTAGAATAGCTTTTGCTCTGTCCCAAAGATTTGGGACCCTTGTGTTTTCATTTTCATTCATCTGTGTTTCTGTATTTCCTCTTTGAGGTCTTTGATCTGTTTGTTCTGTAGTAGTACGGTGGTTCAGCCTCCACATATTTTTGTCTTTTCCAGTTTTTTGTTTGTTTTGTTTTTGTTTTTTTGTATTGGTTTTTAGTTTCATACTGTTGTGTTTCGAAAAGATACTTGGTAGGATTTCAATCTACTTAAATTTATTGAGATTTATGGGCTGACATTGTATCTATCCTGGAGAATGTTCCATGTACACTTAAAAAGTATGTGTATTCTGTTGTGTTTGGATGCAATATTCTGTATATACATGTTAATTCTGTCTAGTCTAATGTATCAAAGCCACTGTTTCCTTGGTGATTTCTCCCTGGATGATCCATTGATGTAAGTGGGATGTTAAGTCCTGCACTATTAGCATGTTACTGTCAAATTCTCTATTCTATCTATTGATATTTGCTTTATGTATTTAGATGCACCAGTGTTGGGTGTCTAGATATATTTATAGTTGTTATAGGCTTCTGTTGGATGGAACCCTCTATCATTATGTAAAGCTCTTTGTTGTCACAGTCTTTGCTTTGATCCATTTAGTCTGATATAAGTATTTCTTCCTCAGCTTTTTGGTTTTTTGGCTTCCACTTACATGGAGTGTCTCTTTCCCTTCACCTTCACTCTGTGTCTTTGTGTCAAAAGTGAGTCTCTTGGGGCACCTGGGTGGCTCCGTCGGTTAAGTGCCTTCAGCTCAGGTCATTCATGATCCTGGGATCAAGTCCCACATTGGGATCCTTGCTCAGCGAGGAGTCTGCTTCTCCCTCTCCCTCTGCTTGCTGCCCACACTGCCAAAGAAATAAAATCTTTTTAAAAAACCAAATCAAAACAAACAAAAAATAGCCCAAAACAAACAAAAAAAGGAGTCTCTTGTAGGCAGCATTTAGATGGGACTTGCTTTTTTGATCCATTCAGTCATCCTGTGTCTTTTGATTGGAGCATTCAGAGCCTTTGCATTTCAAGTAATTGCTGATAGGTAAGTACTGCTTGCCATTTTGTTCATTGCTTTCTGGTTATCTATCTTTCCTTGTGACTGAGGACTTCCCTTAGTATTAGACTTCGCTTTCTCTTTTTTGTGTATCTCTTATAGGTTTTTGTTCTGTGTTTATCATGAGATTTATAACATCCTAAGTATACAGCAATCTGTATTAAGTTGATGGTCATTTAAATTTTTCTAAAAGGACCTTTTCTTGTTTGATTTTACTACTTTTGTCTTTTAATATTCATATTAGTTTTGTGATTGCTTTACTACCTTTACCGTGTTTGAGATTTAATTCATGAATTTTCTTTACTTTCATCATTTTCTTCTACTTTTGGCTTTTCCTTTTCCACTAAAAGGAGTCCTATTCTTATAAAATTTATCTAGTGACAATTAACTCCTTTAACTTTTGTTTATTAAGGGGAACTCTTTACCTAGAAATGTTATCATCCAGACTTTAAGGAAAGATATACTTGGTCTTGTTTTTTTTTTCTTTTCCTTTTAGCATTTTGTAGTCCAGAAAGGAGTGACATGATAGATTCAAAGTTTCTGTTGAATAATCAGCCTTTTGGGGTTTCCCTTGTACTGGACTATTTGCTTCTGTACTTTCTTTGACATTTTAATTTTTATGTGTCATGGTGTGGACTTTTTTGGTTTCCATCTTGTTCAGGATTTTTGGTGCTTCTGGACCTAGAAGTCTGTTTTTTTGTTTTTGTTTTTCCCCTAGGTTAGGAAAGTTTTCAGCTATTATTTATTCAAGTAAGTTTTCTGCCCCTTTTCTTTTTTTTTAGACCCATAGAATGCAGATCTTTTTTATTTGATGTTGTCAGAGAGAGCCCTTAGCTTACCCTTAATTATTATTATTATTTTTTTAATTCTTGTTCTGCTTGGATACTTTCCATTACCTTAGATTGCTTACCAATAGATCATCGATCCATTCTTCTGCATCTTGTAATCTACAGTTAGTTCTTTCTAGTATATGTGTCTTCAACTCTTATTGGGTCTTTGTTTTTTTATTTCTTTATTGAAATTCTTCCTGAGTTTATCCACTCTCTTCTCCAGTGTGGTAGCATCTTTATGACCATCCCTTTGAACTCTTTATGAAGTTCATGAAGTAGATTGATTATTTCCATTTCATTTACTTCCTTCTCTGACCTGTTGTCTTACTCTTTCTTTTGGAGCATATTCTTCTGTCTCTTCATTTTGCTTGGCTTTCAGTATTTCTATGAAGTAGGCAGAACAGCTAATTCTCCTAAACTTGAAGGGATGGTCTGTTTTACTATCTTCCCCATGAGACTGTGCCTGGTGACTCTGTTTGGCTGGCTGGAGCTGTGGCTGGTGTGAGCTGCGGCTCCCAGGGCTCTCTATGTGAGGGCATCCTTGCAGGACAGCTGAAGTGGCTGCACGTCAGGTTTTCTCCAGGTATTCTATGCGGAGGGAATCCTGGCAGGGCAAGTGGAGCTGAAGTGTTGCGCAGCCCAAGGAATAGGGGTGTGCTCCATGAAGGCAGAACCCTGTAGTGTGAGCCTGAGCTGAAGCCGGTGCAGCGTGGGGGTCTCAGGGCCCTGTACACAGGTGGTGCCCTGGCGGGCTATCTGGAGCTGAAGTGATGTGGGTCTGGAGTGTTTCTGGGTAGTTTGTACCTGCGTCACTGGACAAGATGGCTGGATCCATAGTGAGCACTGACCAGGAGCATCTTAGTGTGTCCTGCACATGGCTGCTTTGGTGACTGGATGTGGGCCTGGGGCTCACTGAGGCAGTAGGCCAGCTGTGGTTTGTAGACCTGCTCTTGTCTGCACTGTCAGGGGGATTACCTAGCAGTGATGTTCCCCAGCCCCTGACTGAGAGAGTTCTAGCAGATTCCCTGACATGCAGTGGAGTTGTAGGACTAGATCTTTTATATCCTAGTTGATCTTTTAACCTGCGGCATTTTTCTTCTGTGCCCCAGGTAGACAGACCTGTTCACGGACCCCCGGTACTAGCTCTACCCCCTGCAGTGCCGCAGTGGTGGGGGTGAGAGTCGGGGTTCCCTTCGTTCCTGTGTCTCCATCTCTCTTGCCATTCTCTCTGTGGTCTTTTGTTGTACAGAAGCGGTTCATTCAGCCTGCAGTTCTTCTTTAGGAGAAACTTTTATAAATGGGTGTAGATTTGGTGTATCCACAAAGGAGAGATACTCAGGGTCTTCCTGTTACCATCTCGTACCAGAATGTTGTTGCTTTTTGATCATGAAAGGAATTTCGTCCTCAGTTATATCTTGGAATTAAAGAACATTTTGTCAATAGATGTAGTTTCATGAGTAGTAGCCACATTTTCTTCTAATTTAATTCCTGCAGGGATTGGAGGAAGAATAATTATTACCTTGTTCTCCACTTATTTTGTAGCACTCAGAACCCCTTGAAGAGAGGAAGATGTTCAGTTTTTCCCCTATCACGTTACAACCTATGCTACCAATTAATAAAGCCGCGGGGGGACCTCTGTCCTGTTGCTGACTGACACCCTTCTTGTCCACATGCACAGGTATCGTGGAGGATTACAAGCCACCATTTTACGACGTGGTTCCCAATGACCCAAGTTTTGAAGATATGAGAAAGGTGGTCTGTGTGGATCAGCAGAGGCCAAACATACCCAATAGATGGTTCTCAGACCCGGTAAGAGTGCCAGTTTTTCAGCTTTAGAGCTACCTTCACCGTTTCACTAGGTGAACCTCGAGAGCAAGCAAACAGTATAGTTCCTGAATGATCTGCCCTGTCGCTTGCTTTCTGTCTTACAGAGAAGGCCTTAGACCTAGTTAAGTAGATTCACAAAGTGGTATCAGTGAAAGAGCGAAATTCTCTGATCTTGCTAATAAGTGACAATATTCACTGGAATTTCTACCTCTGACTTGCTCAAGGAGTTAGGAGACTTATTTCTTTGTCACCAGCCCTAGGACTGCGGTTTCATAAGTAAAACACGAGACTAACCTCTTTCCATCTCTGCATATCTGAAATTCCAAAGGGAAGCCATTCAGCTGAAGATTCTTATTGCTTCTCTTTACTAGCAGCAAATCTGAAACAGAGAGATAGGACGCCATCTGCAGATTTCATTATTAACTCTCGGGTAGCATCATCTCTTTTAGCACCCACAAAACATCAGGGGTCCAGCTGTTCCTACGTAATTTACCTCATAAAGTCAGCTGGTAGCATTAGGAGTCCAAAGGCCGGAGTTCACGAAGCTCAAGGGGAACTCCTTTATCAATGGTCAAGGCCTTGATTATTTGATAAGGAAGATGGCAGTAACATCACTGTAACTTCTGCAAAATCTGTTGATGCAACATCTGCCAAGTTTCTGGGGGCCATGAAAAAGCCACTTTCACTGGTATTTGTTCTTTCTCTCCTCAGACATTAACCTCTCTGGCTAAGCTGATGAAAGAATGCTGGTATCAAAATCCATCCGCAAGACTCACAGCTCTGCGTATCAAAAAGACTTTGACCAAAATTGATAATTCCCTAGACAAACTGAAAACTGACTGTTGACATTTCTGTGGTGTCAAGAAGGAAGAGTTGACATTGTCATCGTCCAGCTGGGACCTAATGCTGGCCTGACTGGCTGTCAGAACAGAATCCAGCTGTCTCCCTCCACAAATGGCTGCTTTGACAAGGCAGACATTCTACCCAGCCATGTGTCGGGGAGACACCCAAACCACCCTAACCTCGCTCAATGACTGTGAACTGGGCATTTCACAAACTGTTCACACTGCAGAGACTCATGTTGGACAGACACTTTTGCAAAGGTAGGGGAACTGGAGGAACACAGAGAAATCCTAAAAGAGATCTGGGCATTAAGACAGTGGTTTTGCATATCTTTCACAGGTCTCCTAGACTCTCCCCGTGGGGAACTCAAGGAGGTAGTGAATCTTTATCAGCAATATTGCCTGTGCTTCTCTTCTTTATTGCACTAGGAATTCTTTGCATTCCTTACTTGCACTGTTACTCTTAATTTTAAAGACCCAACTTGCCAAAACGTTGGCTGCGTACTCCACTGGTCTGTCTTTTGGATAATAGGAATTCAATTTGGCAAAACAAAATGTAATGTCAGACTTTGCTGCATTTTACACATGTGCTGATGTTTACAATGATGCTGAAACATTAGGAATTGTTTATACACAACTTTGCAAATTATTTATTACTTGTGCACTTAGCAGTTTTTACAAAACTGCTTCCTGCATATGTTAAAGCTTATTTTTATGTGGTCTTTTGATTTTATTACTGAAATGTTTTTAACACTATACTCTGAAATGGACATTTTCTTTTATTATCAGTTAAATTCACATTTTAAGTGCTTCACATTTGTATGTGTGTAGACTGTAACTTTTTTCAGTTCATATGCAGAAATGTATTTAGCCATTACCCATGTGACACCACCGAATATATTACTGATTTAGAAGCAAAGACTTCAGTAGAATTTTAGTCCTGAACGCTGTGGGGAAAATGCATTTTCTTCGGAATTATCCATTATGTGCATTTAAACTCTGCCAGAAAAAAAAAATAACTATTTTGTTTTAATCTACTTTTTGTATTTAGTAGTTATTTGTATAAATTAAATAAAAGGTTTTCAATTCAAAAAGTAATTTTTTTTTTTTTTACTATATAAGAAAGATCTATATTCTAGAATGCATTTTATTATAGGAACAATGGAGACACAAAATGAATTTGTAAATCAAGTTTGCTTTTCAAGTCCAATAACAATCTTGAGGGTCTTATGAGGATGACATCCAGCTTGAATGTGATACCAGAAAATTTGAATTTTCTTTTTTTTTTGGTTGTAATTATTTTTTCTTGGTCCATGTTTCTAGCTGTGAAGGGAGAGTGGTAGACCTCTCTGATCTGTTTTCTTTACATGAGGGGTGTGAGTATAAATAGGAGGGATGATGTCCAAGTATTTTTTTAGTATCAGGTCTTGTGCGAGTGGAAAGCAGTCTTAAATTCTCACCTTGCTGCTTGGAGAGAGTCCACTGCCGGTTTGCTGGTTTTCTTCACTTCTTGTGTTCAACAGGATTGAAGAGGTAAGATTTAAAATAACCCAAATAAGAGATGAGGGGTGAATTTTTGGGATGGTCACCAGAGGTAAGTTCATAACATCATTAAGACGTATTTACTTAGAGGGTATATATTAACTTAAAAAAACTGTGGTAAAGTACGCATAATTGTTTACCATCTTAATGCCATTGGACTGTCCATTTAAAAGTGGTTAAGTACAGTTCACACTGTTTTGCTCACATCTCCACTATCCACCCACAGAACTTGTTTGCTGTTGCAAAATGGAAACACTCTACTTATTAAGCAGTAGTTTCCTAATTCCTTACTGCCCTGAGCCACTGGCAAACATCATTCTACTTTCCTTCTGTACAGTTTGACTACACCAACTACTTCATATGAGTGGAATTATATAGTATTTGTGAGACTTGCTTCTTTCACTTAACTAATGCTCTTAAGGTTTACCCGTATTATAGCATGTGCCAGAATTTCCTTCTTATAGCTGATAATATTCCATTGTTACATATACACAGCATTTTGTTATATCTGTTCATCTCTTAATGGAGAATTGGGTTGCTGCTGTCAACATGGATGTATATCTGATTTCTTGCTTTCATTTCTTTTGGCTATATAACCTAAAGTAGAATAGAATTACATTTAACTTTTATTGACATACTGCATATATATATGTATATTTATATATATGTGTATATATATATATATATATATATATCTCAAACTGTATGGCTTGATGTGTGTTGAAACTTTTTATTGTTTATAAATTTTTATAAATTGGTTACTTTCATGGAAACAGCACCCAAATCAAGAAGCACAACATTGACTTCTCTAGAGTGAAGTCAGTGTCATGGTGGCATGAATCCTTTTTCCTCTTACCTTTGGTTATCGATGTCCAATTAGTTGTAAATCAAACAGAACTGCCTTTGCACATTACACCAGGACACCTAAGCAATTTCAATGCACCTGGGCATCTGAAAGTGAGTGGATAGGACCTTGGAAGAGACTGTGGACCCAAGGAAGTCAGTGAGCCTGCCCCACCCTCCCCTTCTATGATTGGGGAAAAGGTGAACCTGGAGAGTACAAAACTGGGTAGACATGCACAGGAGACATAGTTTAGAGGTCTAAGCCAATCTGATAGAAGATCCTAGCAGGTCATCCCAGTGGGATAGGAAGGAGTTTGGAAGCAGAGAGAGAGGAACTGCATGATATATGCTGGATGTTTGGTTTATAGAAGCATACCCTGAATATCCCTGTTAATCACTATCTTGAGAATATACAGATCCCATCCTTCTATAGTCCCATCAATCAAGTAGAAGATATAGATGAATGTGTTGTTTAGCATCCAAGGTCAGGGGCTCTGGGAATGGCCAACCTGGAGCATCTCCTCTATAACAAAGAATATCTGGGTGGCAAACCTTGATCTCCTTAGAACACTGGCCATGTTTGGAAGGGAATGGCTATAAATAGTTCCTAGGCTAGTTGTTACACTAGAGAAACTTAGTTCATGCAGGTTTTAGCAGTGGGTGCTTTTGTCTAATCGGCCTCTCCCGTACTCCCTGTAAGTTCCCCCAATAAACCTGTCTCACTCACTATCTCATGGTCATTTCTTTGCTCTTACAGGACCATCATCCATTCTTGGCTTAGAGTCCACTGGGGTGCAGTTACACAGGAACCCACCACACTACCCCTCTCTGGGCAATGTGGCAATATACTGGGTTTTTGTCAGCAGCAGTGGCTACTTTTCTGCTAGAGGAAATGGAAAGTGAAAGTGGTTGCCCACATGAGGGGTTGTGGCTGAAATGATCCATTTCTCTCCAGTAGGACCCTGAATTTCTGAGGAGGGATCTCCATGACTGAGATGAAAGAAAGAAAAGGAAAAGAGGTCGAGAAGAATATCAAAGCATATTGAAGAAACGTGTCTCCTTCTGTCTGCTTCTAGGTTTTGGCAGGAGGTCCACCTATGGAGTCCCACATTGGAGAATACCCCTCTTGGGCATGGGCACCCCCAAACCCCAGGTGCTAAGCCCATGCCTCCCCTGACCCTTCTGCCACCTCATTTTGTGTGTTGCTGTCTCTAGCCCCTATAGGAGAAACTAAAAACTTGAACTATAGCACCACATCTGGGACACAAAAGAAACTTCTAATAGCATCTTGAACTAAAACAGCCAAAGTGAACAAATTCTTCACTAAAGAAGGGATGCACACCTCTTTTGCATTTGAAGTATGAAATACAACAACAAAATAAGGAAATACAGATTATCAAAAAATGCTAATTCTGTAGGAACTGAACTCAACAGCATAGAGTGGTGGTCTGATAAAGAATTCAAAATAACCATTATGAAGAAATTCAACAAGCCACAAGAAAACTCAAAGGCAATTCAATGAACGCAGGGAATAAATTTAATAAACCTTTATCAAAGAAATTTGTTCTTTTTAAAAATTTTCAAACAAATTCTGGAGCTGAAGAATTGAATGAATGAGATGAAGACTGCATTAGAGAGCATAGGTAGCAGAAGAGACCAGATGAAAGAAAGAACAAGTGACAGGAGAACTATTTTTTTTAAAGGTGGAGAAATCCCATGAGAACTATCAGATTCAATCAGCAAAATCAAATGGACTTAACATATATTTTTAGAAGATTTCATCCTAAAACAGAATACCCATTCTTTTCAAGTGTACATGGAACACTATCCAAAAAAGATCACATATTAGGTCACAAAAACAAGCCTCAACAAAAAAAAAAAAATAGAAATTGTACCACACACCTTTTCTGACTACAAGGCTATGAAACTAGAAGTCAACCACAAGAAAATTTTGGAAAGACCACAAATACACAGAAGTTAAACAACATGCTGCTAAATGATGAATAAGTCAACCAGGAAATCAAATTTAAAAAGTACATAGAAACAAATGAAAATGAAAACATAATGGTCAAAAACTTTTGAGATGCTGCAAAAATAGTCCTAAGAGGGAAATATATAGCAATACAGGTCTACTTTAAGAAGCAAGAAAAATCTCAAATAAATGAACAGTGCTCACTTTGACAGCTCATATACTAAAATTGGAACAATACAGAGAAGATTAGCATGGCCCCTGCACAAGGATGACATGCAAATTCATGAAGCATTCCATATATATGTATATTTTATTGCTAATTCAAGTAAATGAACAAATGAAACCTAAAGCCAGCAGAAGGAAAGTAATAAAGATTAGAGCAGAAATAAATGATATAGGAACTTAAAAAAATAGACAATAAAACAGAATAATGAAACTAAGAGCTGGTTCTTCAAAAAATATTAATAAAATTGAATAACCTCTAATTAAACTTATCAAAAACAGAAGAGAAAGGACCCAAATAAAATCACAATTGAGAGAGGAGAAATAACAACCAACACTACAGAAAAACAATTATAAGAGGATATTATGAAAAATTCTATGTCAACAAATTGGACATCCTGGAAGAAATGGATAAATTCCTAGAAACATACAATCAGCTAAAACAAACAGGAAGAAATAGAAAACTTGAACAGACCAATAACCAGCAAAAAAAAGTTAAATAAGTAATCAAATTGCCAGCAAACAAAAGTCCATGGCCAGATAGCATCATAGGTTGAATTCTACCCAAACATTTAAAGAAGAGTTAATACCTGTTATTTTGAAATTATTCCAAAAAATAGAAAAGGAAGACCCAAATGTATTCTATGAGGCGAGCATAAAGATGACTAAAAAAGAGAACTACAGGCCAATACCCTGATGAACATAGATGAAAAAATTCTTAATAAACTAGCAATAATACTTTAAAAGAATCATTCACCACAAGCAAGAGGGATCTATTCCTGGGTTGCCAGGGTGGTTCAGTATTCATGAGTCAATGTGATACATCACATTAAGAAAAGGATAAGAACTGGGATGCCTGGGAGGCTCAGTTGGTTGGGCAACTGCCTTCAGCTCGGGTCATGGTCCTGGGGACCTGGGATCGGGTCCCACATCGGGCTTCCTGCTCGGCAGGAGGCCTGCTTCTCCCTCTCTTGCTGTGTTTCTCTCTGTCGGATAAATAGGGTCTTTAAAAAAAAAAAAAAGAAAAGGATAAGAACTATATCATTTCAATAGATGCAGAAAAAGCATCTGACAAAGTATAACACCCATTTATGATAAAAACCCTTAATAAAGTAGGTTTAGAGGGAATATACCTCAACATAATAAAGGCCATATATGAAAAACCCATGGCTAATATCATCCTCAATGGGGAAAAAATGGAGAGCTTTTGCTTTTCCTCTAAAGTCAGAAACAACAAAGTGGTGAGAGTGGATATCCCTGTTATTTAACATAGTGCTGGAAGTCATGGCCACAGCAATCAGACAACAAAAGGAAATAAATGGCATCCACATTGGCAAGGAAGAAGACAAACTTTCACTATATGCAGATGACGTATAGCAAACCCAAAAGACTCCACCAAAAAGCTAGTACTGATACACAAATTCAGTAAAGTTGCAGGATATAAAATCAACATACAGAAATCTGTTGCATTTCTCTAAACCAATTATGAAGCAGTAGAAAGAGAATTAAGTACTCAGTCTCATTTACAACTGCACCAAGGGTACCTGGGTGTCTCAAATGGTTAAACATCCACCTTCTGCTCAGGTCATGATCCTGGGGTCCTGGGATCAAGTCCTACATCTGGCTCCCTGCTCAGTGAGGAGCCTGCTTCTACCTCTCCCTCTGCCTCTTCCTGCTTGTACGCACACTCTTTCAAATAAATAAATAAAATCTTTAAAAACAAAACAGAAAAGCAACTGCACCAATAACAATGTACTTAGGAATAAACCTAACCAAAGAGGTGAAAGGTCTGTACTATGGAAATAGTAAAACACAGATGAAAGAAATTGAAGATGATACAAAGAAATGGAAAAACATTTCATGTTTATGAACTGGAAGAACAGATATCATTAAAATTTTATACTACCCAAAGCAATCTATACATTTAATGCAATCCCTATCGAAATATCAATAACACTTTTCATGGAGCTAGAACAAATAATCCTAAAACTTGTATGGAACCACAAAAGACCCTGAATAGTCAAAGCAAACTTGAAAAAAAAAGCAAAGCTCAAGACATCACAACCCCAGACTTAAAGTTATATTACAAAGATGTAGTGATCAGAAATGTGTAGTACTGGCATTAAAATAAAACTTAAAAGATATAAAAAATAAAATTACAATACTAAAGGATTTCAATCAACCTATTCAAAGAAAGACTGATCATTCCTACACTCTATAGGGAAAATATTATAAAATTGTTATCATATGAAAAGATGGTCAGAGAATACACAGCTAAAAAAATAGGGAAATAAAACTTGTAGATGTTCAGATGGTTAATTAAATTAAATAGAGTGGTAAGTAAAATGCTATTTTTCAAAAAAGAAGAGGAGGAGGAAAAGAAGAGGAAGAACTGTTCTACCTTAAGGAGATGAGAAGAAGGGGGCCAGAGTTTATTTAAGGAAATAATAGCTGAGATCTTCCTAAATCTGGGAAGGAGGAATTGGATATACAGGCTCACAACACTAGTAGAACACCCTATTATCTTGATGCAAAAAGACATCCTTGGGGCCAGGGGTGGGGGAAAAGAATTAGACTAATAAGGGTTCCTTCTTAGGTTATCCACAGGATTTTCAGCAGAAACTCTAGAGGTCAAGAGAGTAGAGTGAAATATTCAAGGAGTTGAAAGATATAAAATGCCAGCAAAGAACACTTTGGGAAAGTCTCCTTCATATGTCAAGGATAAATTTGCTAGATAAATAAAAGCTGGGGGAGTTCACCACCACTAGACTTACCTTGCAAAAAAAAAAAAAAAATGAAAAGATGCTAATTAGTGACACAAAAAATAAAATACATAATATTCTGGTAAAGGTAAAAATTAGAAAACTAAATGTGTAAATCACTTAATTTACTTAATTTACTACTGTTAACTAACCCTCCTTATTTTCACCTTTATATAACTGAAATCAAAAATATAAAAGGGGAGAAACAAAAGTAAAGAATTTATAGGTGAATGAAGATAAGTTGCTATCAGCTTAAAATGACCTATTTGGGGGCACATGGGAGGCTTAGTCTGTTAAGAGTCTTCCTTCTGGCTCACACCATGATCCTAGAACCCTGGGATCAAGCCCCACATTGGGCTTCCTGCTCAGTGGGGAGCCTGCTTCTCCTCTCCCTTTGCTCCTTCCCCTACTCATGCTCTCTTTCTCTTACCCTTTCTCAAATAAATTCTTAAAAAAAAAAAAAAGTTTAAAGAAAAGAGCTATTTTATCTGTAAGATGTTTTATGTAAAACCACAAAGCAAAACTTTAGAAGAGAATCAGAAGTCATAAGGGGAAATTGTAAATTGGTGGTATTCCTTGTGATGTGCTCAAAGGCAGGCAGAAACAGAAGGGGGGGAAGTAAGAAGAAGCTACAACAAAACAACCAGAAGGTAAAGAACAAGATGGCAATATTAACTCCTTACATATCAATAATCACTTCAAATGCAAATGGATTGAATTCACCAATCAAAAGGCACAAAGTCACCAGAGGGTTTTGGTTTTTGTTTTTAAAGCCCAAATATATGCTGCCTATAGTGTAAGTGATTTCATCTAAAGACACAAATGGACTCAAAGTGAAGGGATGGAAGAGGATATTCCATCCAATGAAAATACTAAAAAGAAAGCAGGAATAGAAATACTTCTATCAGACAAAATAAACTTCAAGCCAGAAAAGAAAAGTATATTATGTATAAATCAAATTCAGATCTAAAAGGAGAAATAGACAATACAATAATGTAGGGGACTCAAGTTCATTTGTTCTAAAGTACGGTTCAATACCCTACTTTTGGCAATGGAGCATGAGTAGGGGAAGGGCACAATGTTCTATAAATGTCTCTTAAGTTCCAAATTCTCCTAAGTTACCTAATTGATTTTCTGCCTGGGTGACGTATGGAGGAAAGCTAGAAAATCTACAAATATGTGGGAAACATATTTGTAAACAACACACTACTGAACAACCAGTGGGTCAACACGAAACCAAATGGAAGATAAAAAGTTATTCAAAACAAATGAAAATGGAAATACAACATATCAAAATTTATGTGATTCAGCAAAAAGTTCTGAGCAGAAAGTTTATAGTGATAAGTGCGTATATGATAAAATTAGAAATATTTCAAACAACCTAACTTTGTACTTCAAGTAACTAGAAAAACAAAACAAAACAAAACAAATTGGACCCAAAGTAGAAGGAAGAAAATAATAAGGATCAGAGCAGAAATAAATGAAATAGAGACCAGAAAAGCAATAAAGAATGAAACTGAGAGCTGGTTCCTTAAAAGGATAAAATTGACTAAGAAAAAAGATAAGATGAATAAAATTAGAAGTGAAAGAGGAGACATTACAACAGATACCACAGAAATACACAGACAAGAGACATTTGAAAGATTATATGCCAACAAAGATAACCTAGAAGAAATGAGTAAATTTCTAGAAACACACAACCTAACCTTCATGAACCATGACGAAACAGAAAAATCTGAACAGATCATTAACAAAAAGAGATTGAATCAGTAATCAAAAAGCCCTAACACAGAAAAGCCCAGACCTCACAGCTTAGCTGGTGAATTCTACCAAACATTTAAGGAAAAATTAACACCAATCTTCCTCAAACTCCTCCAAAAATCTGAGAAGGGAATACTTCTAAATTCATTCTACTAGACCAGTGTTACCCTGATACCAAAGCCAAATAAAGACACCACAAAAAACTACAGACCAATATTTCTTGTAGATGCAAAGTTCTCGACCAACTGTTAGCAGACCAAATTCAGGGATTTCAAAGATTAAAAGGATTATGCATCATGATCAAGTGGGATTTATCCCTCAGATACAAGGATGGTTCAGCATAGGCAAGTCAATAAATGCAATAACATCACTTAAATGAAAGGTAAAAAGCTGAATAGGGGCAGAAGAAGCCTACAACAAAATACAACACACTCTCATGATAAAAACTTTCAACAGAATGGAACATATTTCACCATAATAAAGGCCTCATATAATAAGCCTACAGGTAACATTACATTCAATGGAGAAAAACTGAAAGCTTTTCCTTTCAAGGGTGCCTACTCTCACCACTTTCATTCAATATAGTACTAGTAATCTTTGGTACAGCAATTAGGCAAGACCAAGAAATAAAAGGAATTCAAATCAGAAAAAAAAGTTAAAATGTTGGTATTTCCAGATGATGCAATTTTAAATACAGAAAATCTGGAGACTCAACCAAAAGACTGTTGGAACTAATTAACAATTTCAGTAAAGCTGCAGGAAACAAAATCAACATATAGAAATCAGTTACTTTCTTTTTTTTTTTTTATTCGACAGAGAGTATAAGTAGGGGGAGTGGCAGGCAGAGGGAGAGGGAGAAGCAGGCTCCCAACTGAGCAGGGAGCCCAATACAGGGCTTGATTCCAGGACCCTGGGACCATGACCTGAGAAAACACTTCACTGACTGAGCCACCCGGGTCCCCCAGTTGCATTTCTATACACTATTTTTCAGATGTGCCCTCATTAAAGAAAATGATCCCACTTACAATAACATCAAAAACAAAGTATTTAGGAATAGACTTAACCAAGAAAGTAAAAGATATGTACAATATAAACTACAAGACTTTGCTGAAAGGAATCAAAAATGACACAAATGGAAAGTCATCCCATGTTTATGGACTAGAAGAATTATTATTATTAAAGTATCCATACTATCAAAAGGCATCTAGAGATTTAACATAATCCCCACCAAATAACAATGGCATTCTTCAAAGAAATTAAAAAAAAATTCTAAAATTTGTAAGGAACCACAAAAGACCCTGATAGTCAAAGCAATTCTGAGGAAAAAGAGTAAAGGTTGAAGTATCAC
This sequence comes from Spilogale gracilis, assembly GCA_004023965.1. Lineage (NCBI taxonomy): Eukaryota > Metazoa > Chordata > Mammalia > Carnivora > Mephitidae > Spilogale > Spilogale gracilis. The sequence goes on from PITA01010441.1 coordinate 67,674, forward strand.
AATCACTTCAAACTATACTATAAAGCTATAATCATAAAAACAGTATGATACTGGCAAAAAAAGTAGACACATAGACTAACAGAATAAAATTGCTCAGAATTAGGGAAGCCTGGATGGCTCAGTTAGTTAAGCCTCTGCTTTTGGCTCGGGTCATGATCCCAGCTCCCTGGAATCGAGTCCCATCGTGGGCTCCTTGCTCAGCAAGGATCCTACTTCTCCCTCTGCCTCTGCCTGCAGCTCCCCTTGCTTTTGCACTCTGTGAAATAAATAGATAAAACCTTAAAAAAAGTTCAGAATTAAACCTCTGCATATGTGGTCAACTTATATTAGACAAGAATGGAACCAAGAATATTCAGTGGGGAATGGATATTGCATTCAACAAATGGTCTTGGGAAAACATGCAGAAGAATGACATTGGACCCCTACACTACACTACTCACTAAAATTAACTAAAAATGGAACAAAGACTTAATCACAGGATCTGATCCTGTAAAGTTTATAAAAGAAAACATAGGGAAAAAACTTCTTGAGATTACTCTTGGCAATGATTTTTTGGATATGACACAAAAAGCAGAAACAACAAAAGCAAAAATTAAGTAAGAGTAAATCAAACTTAAAAAGTTTATGCACAGGTTGAACAATTAAAATGAAAAGGCAACATAGAGAATGAGAAAATATTTTTGCAAGTCACATTGGACAAGAGGTTAATAGTGATCCAAAATATATTTAAAAATCATACAAATCAGTATCAACAAAAAGTCCAATTATAAAATGGGCAGAACTAAATAGACATTCTTTTGCAAAGAACACAGCCAGATGGCCAACAGGTACATGAAAAGATGCTCAACATCTCTAATCATCAGAGAAATGTGAATTAAAAGAACAATGAAATACTCACACCTATTAGAATGGCTAGTATCAAGAAGACAAATGATAATAGGCAATGCTGGCTAGGATGTGGAGAAAAGGGAACACTATAAAGTCTGTTGGTAAGAATACAAATTTGTTCAACCACTATCGAAAACAATATGGGGCCTCCTCAAATATTTAAAGATAGGTCTACCATATGATCTAGCAGTTTCACTTCCAGGCAATATTTAAAGCAAATGAAAACAGGATTTTAAAGAGATACTCCCATGTTATTACAGCATTATTCACAAGAGTCAAGATATAGAAACAACCTAAGCGCCCATCAAGAGATGAATGACTAAAGAAGATTATGTATATCAGTTCCTGAAAACGCATATGAATCTTATTCAGCCAAAAAAAATGAGGACATTTTCCCATTTTTGACATGAATTATCCTTGAACAAAGTATTCTAAGTGAGGTAAGTCAGAGAAAAACAAGTATTGTGTGATAACTCGTATATGAAGAATCTGAAAAAAACCACACTTATAAAAATAGAGTGAAATGGTGGTTACCAGGCAATGGGGTGTGGAAGGCAAGGACAGATGTTTAAGGGTGAAACTTAGTAGTAGTAAATAAGCCCTAGAGAGGTAATGCACAGTATAATGGTATAGATAATATTACACTATAAGCAACAAACTTGCTAAGAGACTAGAATTTAATTATTCCAACCACTGTGTAATTATGTAATGTGATAGAGGTGGCAATCATATTACAGTAAACAAATGTAATATATCACATGTTGTACACAATAAATTTATGCAATGTATATGTCAAATATATTTCAATAAAAAAAGCAATCACAAGAGAAAGTAAGAAAGCAATGCCATTTTCAATTGCATGAAGGAAAAAAAAAATCTAGGAATAACAATAACCAAGAATGAGAAAGGCCTGGTACACTGAACACATGGTGGAAAAGAAAGGAAGCACATGTGTGTACTGAGGGTGGTGGTGAATGTATGGGTCAAAGAAATGGAAGATGACACAAATACCTGAAAAAAAAGAAAAAAGCAAAACATTAGCAGCACCCTAGAAGCCTCCCTTCGGCTCCTGTCTCCCTCATCAACCCCCTAGGGTAACTAGTATCGTGGCTCCTAATAGCATAGATTATATTAATTTATTGAACTTCCCCTGAAATTATTCAGTATGAATACTGGTATGTTTATATGCAAGAGGGAATCACTAGATCATAAGGTTTGGGACAGATTTAGGTTTAGTTAACATAACCAAACCATTTTCCAAAAGGGATTGTTCAATTTAAGTTCCTACTAGCCATGTATGAGTGTTCTGGTTGTCCTCAAACTTCAGTAATAGTTTTTTGTTGTTGTTGTTGTTGTTGTTTTTCATTTTAGTCATTCTGGTGGGTGTTCTACACATATTTCAAAAAAACAAAAACAACAAAGAGAGGGTGGAGTAAATGTTACTGTTTAAATAACTCTGCCATTCTCAGTGACTGTAGAACACGTGAGAACGAGTTCTAAGATGTATATATAGATTGAAGTTCCCATGTGTTGGCTGAGTTGGAGTCTAGCATTTTGTGATCCATGTTATTTTTTACACAGCATGAACTTTTTTTTAAGATTTTTAAAATTTATTTATTGACACAGAGAGAGAGAGATCACGAGTAGGCAGAGAGGCAGGCAGAGAGAGAGGAGGAAGCAGGCTCCCTGCTGAGCAGAGAGCCCCATGTGGGCCTTGATCCCAGGACCCTGAGATCATGATCTGAGTCGAAGGCAGAGGCTTTAGCTTACTGAGCCACCTAGGCGCCCCAACATGAACCTTTCACAATCTAACAACTTCATCTGGTAGTCATCTTTTGAAAAAGTTGTTCCAACTCTGGAGGGTAATCTGGCTGTGTAGATGATAGGTTATATGTAGGTTTCAAGATAGCAATTTTTTTTAAAAAAGATTTTACTTATTTGAGAGAGAGAGAGAGAGAGAGAGAGAGAAGAGAGAGTGGAGGTAGGGGCAGAAGGAAAGGAAGAAGGAGACCCCACCGAACAGGGAGCCCAATTCAGGGCTAGATCCCAGGACCCTGAGATCATGAACTGAGCTTAAGGCAAACACTTAACAGACTGAGCTACCCAGAAACTGCCAAATGGCATTATTTCTGAGCAAGTTTGACCACATACAACCTCCCTATTTGCTGGTCTTGAAACATAATCACAATTCAAGATCTGTGTACATGAAGAGGTCAGGGAATGGGTGAGTTAAGAAGACAATAAAACACACTGACCCCTCTAAAAAGCCAGGCTTACACAGACTCATACTATCTTGGTATCTAGTAAGGAAACTGAGGTCCAGAGAGTTTTGCTGGTGGGTCAGGAGTAGACCTTTTGACTCCACAACCACCACGAACTTTTTCGGGCTACACTGCAGTCCTCCAAAGTAAACTCTCCTACATTCATGTGCATGGAACTGCATCCTCCAAGCTGCACAACCACTATGGAAAACTCTGGATGAGGGCATATTTGGCTTGCTCACTTCCTTAAAGTACCCCTGCCTAATCGTCTAAAAAAAAAAAAAAAAGATTTTATTTATTTATTTGACAGAGAAAGCCACAGTGAGAGAGGGGACAGAAGCAGGGGGAGTGAGAGGGAGAATCAGGCTTCCTGCCTAGCAGGGAGCCCGATGTGGGGGTTCAGTCCTAGGACCCCAGGATCATGACCCAAGGCAGAGGCAGATGCTCAATGACTGAGCCACCCAGGCACCTCCCAATTGTCTTCTAATGTCACAGAGATGTCCTATTTCAAAGGACCTACAAGAAAAGATAGGCTGGCAGGCTGATACTCACTCTTATGGGCCTTGTACTGGATGTGAAGCTATTACCTCCCAGAGAAAACCTATCCTGTTATACAGGACCTTGTGATGGTGGTGGGGCTATGAACATACCAGCTTGGCTCTACCCTGGGAGGGAGAGGCATTAGAGGGAGACTGAAAAGGCAGGAAGTAAAAGAGGGGACTTGGCCCTTCCAGTGTCCTTATTCTGTCAACATCGCTCCAGCAGAAGTAGGTCCTTCTAGTAGTAAGCAGGTGAAACCAGTTTGCAGTTGTTCTAATATCTGCAGAAGTAGCTTTACTGTGCCCCCAACTCAAGATATGAGCACTAACCCTCAAGCATTCACTTCTTAGGGGGTAGAGTCCCAGCGGCCTGGTGGCCCACCTCTGAATATAACACCACCGGCCTCAGCCCAGCAAGGACCACCTCTTCTGTGATCTGAGGGTCAGCTCTGTGGTCCTCCCTCTTAAGCCTCTGAGTTCTACTAATTCTGTCCTCTTTCCTTTGTTGCTCTACCTTTTGGGGTGGAGCTCCTCTGATAGTTGCTTTTTTGGCCATACCTTAATGTGTCTTTTTGGCTTTTTTTTTTTTTTTTTTTAGATTTTATTTATTTATTTCACG